>JAPYMA010002190.1:0-12142 GCA_035041965.1 Anisakis pegreffii
AATTTTTGCCATTCGTCATAATTGGATGGACCATATTACTGCTGTTCTGCCATTATAGACTACAGCTATTCAGCGCCTTCAGCTGAAAACAAATCTATGCAAGAAGTGTACAAGTTCGCACAAAAACATCACATAATTCGTTGATGTGAAACGGAAAACATCTATCGGGAAAGAAAAACGCGACTGAACTAACTCTCATTCAATTTACTCAGAAACGAGCAAAGTGGACCGAGTAGAGTGCAACACCATACAACCGTGCATAAAACACCTCGAACGTTCGCAAAAATAACAGCTGCTCCCGTCCGGCTCAGCCCATCTCATCCCATCTCATCTCATCTCATCAACTATAACGGAGACAACCAAAACGATTCGAAGCAATCGTCATTCTTTGGTTGTTGTATATAAGTTTTATGCGAACCAATATCTAAGAATATCCTCAGGATAAACCAGAGAATCTCTAAACCGTATGCAAAAGACAAATGAGTAAGCGATAGAACAAGTGAACGAGCATTTTGGCATTCGTTTTGCAGTCTATCAGATTATAAATTATATTCTCTTCAACTGTACTAAACTCGCCAGTCTGTCTTCGACAGAACACGTACCGTCTCCATAGATCATCATATAGCGCTGCTAACGGTAACGTTTGGAGAGTTAACAGGAACTAAAGCTAAAGTTGAAACCTCGATGCCCACTGATATTCATCACATCGGCTCACTGTGCAACTCTATAATCTGATCTATCTGTAAAGTAGTCTCGACTGGCTTTGTGTGATCTATTTGCTCCTTCTATGTTCATCTCGATTCATTAGCTGCTAATTACACCTTCACACTGTAACTGTCTCGAACAGTACCGAACAACTGAAACAATAGC
Source organism: Anisakis pegreffii (assembly GCA_035041965.1). Taxonomy (NCBI): domain Eukaryota; kingdom Metazoa; phylum Nematoda; class Chromadorea; order Rhabditida; family Anisakidae; genus Anisakis; species Anisakis pegreffii. The sequence goes on from JAPYMA010002190.1 coordinate 871, forward strand.
GATGATCTCATTCGGCTGAGTTCTGCTATTCTTACAACAGCCAAATTAGCTAGGAGAATATACTCCATTCATATCTTACGCATCTTTAACATCTTCAATCTAACACCTCTATTTCCTCTCAGTTTTAAGGCTTAAAGCTTAAAACCGTCATACCTATAATCCGAGTATTCCTTCTCTGTTTCATTCACAGCATAGAGAGAACCTCTTTGATTCTGTTCTATCCGCACTCTAATTCTTTGTGCAATATTCGTAAACTTGCATATTCTCATATACTCAGACGTACATCCACACTGATATAGCTCTATTCGCCTGAAGAAGAACATCAACGAAAACAACAGTTTCAAGATAAAACATATAATAGAGCAGCCAGCAATCGTTCGAACACAATCAAACCGAACGTGAAACATCTAACGATATAATATATCTTGTTCAGCAGCTTTACCTTACAATTCGGACGTATTCATTCATCTTTAGGTTGTCTCATCAGTTCGTCAAGAGAGGAGTAACAAACGTCAAAGAGGAAACGTGCTAATTGAGGTGAGAAGGAGAGCGAGCAGAGAGATAAGATCACCAACAAACCCTTAGGCTAAAAGCTTTGCCTGTAAGGCTGATCGCCTGCATAAGGTTGCTGCTTGCTGGTTTTTCGCTTTGTTGATTTGTTGACCTCCACTAGGCTTGGCTGTTCAACCGCAGTCTAGTCAATATTGTTCCTTTATCGTATTAATCACACTGAAACCACGAAAATCATTATCAGTATCAGTACCACGAAAATTATTCAGACTCATCATCATTCACGTTATATTTCGATCATCTTCATATGCTGCTAATATTATTCACTTAATTTTATTATTGATATTTCCGTATCTGAATGTTCAAATCTCGTAAAGTATTTGCTTCCCGGCGACTAAAATATTCAACTAATTATCACTCATCGAATCAATAACTCAATTATTCATCCTTTATCCTCCACTCAATCAATCAATCAGTTGATCAACCGATCAATAATCGATAATTCCATTGAACTATTTGAGTCGATCGAATCGAACTGAATCTCGATAAGATTATTAAGTAGTCGCGACAAGCGAAAATGCCAGGTCTTTTCTCGTGGAAACCGAGATTACGAATCAGAAAGACACCTGAACGAGAGAAGGTGACAGTTGTAAATGCATCCAGTAATAATTCATCATCATCACCGATCAACGACATCAACAACAGAGACACAAACAACAAAAATAGCAACGATTCTCCCTCATCAACATCGTTCTTCGCTACAAGAGAACCGAAGCGAGTGGTCAGATTCAACGACAATACCACCACCGGTATATTATCTATCTATCTGATTTAAGCCATTTATATCCCTGTACATATCTTATATCCAAGTATAGATCTTTTAACATCCTTTCACATCATAACCATTTTTATCCCAGAGTTACTTCACAATCTGCATATCGTATGTCCAATTTTGCTCTTCACTCAGTACGTTACCACATTTTTCTTGAACTTTTAACCTTTTCTCACCTATTCTTCCATATCTGAACAGTTCACGAGTGTTTTCATGAACTATTGTGATTAGAATGAAGAGTAGGATACACCAAAATCCTATACTTTGCTCAGTTATCCAATTACGACCAACGAACAGCACCACCGCCGGTTCGCTTGTCACATTATCAGTTGTTTGCTGAATATGGCTATCACCATCCTCTCCGTCATTATAATGCATACTTAATTTTTCAGTTCTGAATGCACATCTATTGAAATCGTTACGGAACATTGTTCTCACGACGAGTCGGAAAGGAAAATCTCTCCCATCACTAACCTTAATACGTAAAGCTTTTTGATAACCAGAACTTGAACCAATTCACTTGCGCAACACTACACACTGTATAATTATTGAGCTTTGCCCAAAGGCAAAAACTTTCACAAATTTAATTAACTATCAGAATATTGTCCACAAAAAAGCCGTTTTCTGACTGATGCTTAACTTTCTCTTATCCTCACTCATTTATTTACGCTAAACTGAACTTTGATCGGTGACGATCATTATTTATGTCCTCATATGTTAGCCACCGCCACTATCATTATTGTGTCGTCCAAATTCAATTGCTTCTTTATTTGGTTCTCCATTGTTGTTGTTCAGTTATCTCAGTTCACCTTCAAGCGACCATTTCAATGTGCTCTATCGCGTGTGTCGTCGGCATCATCAAAGTCTGCACAACGCTAAACTGCATCACAATACACCACATTTGAAATCCTTGTTGTTCACTCAAGCAAGTCGCATATCGCATTGAATTGATTCGTTGTCCAATGGAACAATAATATTGAAAGAGAATCTTTTCAAATGACAAAAAGTGCAGAAACAACGATGACGAAATTGAATTAGCTGATCACGCAATATGTGTGTACATTCTCTCATTTATTATTCATTAAACGCAATCCTCTAAATCAATTCTTAAACGTCAGAAAATTTGTGCTAATGAATTCTTTTAATTTTTGGGACTGTCACAAAATGGAAAACTTAAATTCTTATTATTCAAGAGAGCATACAAATGTTTGGTGATTCAGTTAGAGGCTTGTGGCCTTGAGTTAACACAAAGATTATTGTTCTGAGGTAAGGAGTGGTTGGTGATTTGCTGATTGAGATCTCTTCATACTAATGACCGTCTTATTTCCGCTTTTTCTGGATAGAATTCGGCCTTTTTGAACTGCAACTGAGAGAAAATATTACTTCCCTGTTGCTTTGGTTTCCGTATTTGTAACAACAAAATAAACGCAAATAAATTATTCATCGAAGTCGAAATCGGACAGTGATATATGTGTGTAGAGGTGTTAAGAATGGCATATGTCCTTGAGAAGCGGTATTTTTGGGAAGGTTTTCACTCAGTTTTTTGTGTGTTCGCGAAAATTTCAATCTTCTCTCAAGTAGAATAGTAAGGAATGAGTTGTATTTTCGTGGAAAGCGAACTATTTCACGAAAAGTGCCTGTTTTGGGAGTCTTTTAGAATCAACTATTATTACCAACATACTGAACGTAATGGTTAAGAACGCTGTGATATATATTTATATATGAATTGTTTTTTTCGGTTATCATCAATCATAACTAAATATTTGTGGTTAAAGATTGCTGCAAACTGCAAATTGTTAATAGTAAGATATCAAACGAAATCGTGTTAAGGACGAAATATCTGTGGTACAAGTATATCTTTCATTTTCATTCCTTTTATCTGCAATATCCAGTGAAATATAATCTCCTCTAAAGTCACCTCACAACGCATCGAAATGTCCAGCGTGATTATGAATAAGTAAAACTTGATGATAATCTGTTGAATGAACAACTGGATGAGTTCATTTGAGTGAGTAGGGAATCGAGTGAAGCATTGTGCTGAGGATGAACAAAAGTTTTTTTTTTTGGTGGTGTAGTTTTTAGTGTACAACACAAGAACTTTCTTATGCTCATTATATCCAGCTTTCGTATAAAAAGCATTCGCTTTCAGTTGAGTGAGACAAAATGAAGTCCAATCCAAGAACATTAAATTGCTGTAAAGCAATTTGTTGAGGTTTCGTTAGTGATGAGGAATTCGCTTTTTGCGTTTTGCATTTTGCCTGTGTTCTATTTCAAGTTTTTTTTTCGCTATTAGTCAAGAGTGCACATAATCTATCATTTGGTTTTAAATTTGTATCTGACACAACTTCGTAAAACCTTACAATTCAACCACCTAACTGGAACGAAAAAGATGAGAATGAAGTAATTTGTCATTCAGTTCTCGTGTCTGTTCAGCCAGGCCAATTGTATCCACTAATGATTGGAGTATTAAGTCAGTATTGATGTTTTAGATAAGTGATTCTTGACGTAGTTGTGAACAATGGACAGGCAATAGGCTGCGGGGACACAAAGCAAACAAATCTACCGATAAAAACTAATAATGCGAGTAATCTTCAGGAAGGATGATTTTTTATCATATTACGAGGATACTTCTCGAATCCTTAGCATATTCCGTGTTTCAGAAAAACTCTAGTAGTGTTTAATCTTTTTCGCATATTTGTTATCGCAATCTTACTGCTGATGATGTTGTAATACAACCAGTTCGATGCAATTTTGAACACAAAGCCAGCAAGCAAGTAATGCTCAGGCATTCAAGACGAGATCAAGACTCGAGAGTGCTGTTAGTTACAATGTTATTACTACTAATCCGACTACAGTTAGGAAACTTTATGACTGTTACAGCTGTTAGTGCGAGCGTAAATATTTAGTGAAATTAGAATATCTTGAGTATTGCTTTCATAATATTTAGTAAATCAGCTTTTGCTGCCTCATCACCATCTTGCTGTTGCTTTGTTACTGCTATGAGCTGATCAATTTGAGTCAAATAACCATTCTGTATTGCTCAATCAGCTCGGCTACAATCAACCCAATTGTAATATTTTGTTCATCATAACCGTAAATTATATTTGACCACAAGCTCATTTATCTTATGAACTTTACGCTAGCTCATGTGTGCAAACGGGATAAGTTATTATATTACCGAGTACATTATATGATGGTCATATATATCTATGAATGCAATATAAAACTTAAAGTTATATTCGAAAACTTGTAAAATGTCGACGAGCATTGAAGATGATGTATCAGTTTACTGAGTGGAGCAAAAACGCCAGAACATTGGAACAATTGTTCAGTACATCATGATTTGATGAGGAAAGCTAGTTTTCAAGACATGAGATTTTTTATTGGCGGAACAAAACACCTCATTCGTTCCTTTCAAAAACACCTCATAATCGTTAAGAAATGACAAGTAACGAATAGTGTAGTGCTGTGCTGCAAACTGAGATTGCAAAGGATGCTGCAGAAATTTCGTTCATTTCTAAAGCTAACTACTGAAGGGTATCATTGTAATATCTTTCGAAAACGATCATGCTGCAGTGATCTGATAATTCTGAAGCTGCAAGTTCAACTTACTTTTGCAAGAGTTAGAGTGTTTTTTGTAACAGATAAATCAGTGTTTGTTGGCACCATTCATCAGATGCAGAGAGTATTGTGTGAACAGTAATTAATCAGCTCTGCAATTACGATGCAAAGTTTTAACCGCTATTTGTAGATTTCCAAGTAATTGATCATAGTCCGATCAAGAGAGCATTATTTTGGTTTTTATTCCAGTAATATTGTAGAAAATAGCTTTCTATTATTCAACGATGTCGATGTGATTGTTAAAGTTACTTTATCAGATATGTAATTCTGAAAGAATTGAATAAGCAGCAGTTGGATATCATAATCGTCACTGAATTCAGCTTCTTCTAACCAGCAATGACAAGTTATTTTCAATGTGGAGACGGAAACACTTAAAATATCCGAATAAACTCTCTACTGACTTAAAGCACCGCTCCGCAAATCTACTTAAGATGTTTACTCGTGTGCTGAGTAAATGAAGTGATTCATTCTAATTCGTTTGTCCACACTCTGACTTTGTTTGTCAATTCGAATGAGTCTATGACTCCGGCCGGCTCTTTCATGCGAGTGCACCTTGAGAATGCTACTTTACTTTTTTTTCAACACATAATTTCTAGGAACAACTGAACATGTATGGGAATTCCGTCATTTTTTGCACTTCTGACTCCGTTTCTTTGTTAATGACCAATTCCGTGAGATACACCATGATCAGCATTCGAAATTATATGTAACTATGAGGGCAAGATTTTGTGAGTTGGTGTAGAAAAAACTGTTCGATTGATTTCTGCATTTTGTGAAGACTGTATGGCATAGCGAGAGATCATCAAGTTTCTTCTCATGCATAAAATTATCCATTCCATTCCAGCATTTGCATAGAAATTGAAATTACACTTTATTATTTTAGCACTCCTAAAATTCAGTGATTTCAGGTGTTGGCAGGAATCGCGAAGTGACGAAAAGTCCCAATGATTGGAAGTTTATCGAAGAAACGAAAGTGAGAGCACACACTAGTTTGATTGCCGATTACGAGTTCAATTTTTTTGTAAAAAAAATAATTCAAATTTTGTAAAACCAGCAATGAAATGTACCATTTCAATGCAAAAAGACCTCTCAGAACGATTACGCATAATTCGGTGCCTCGATATTCTATGATATCTTTTAGTTATAGGAAATCGTTTTTTTTCTTTAGAACGTTGTGAAACCTACACTTCTCATTGAATCACCTGAAATTTCACGGTTTATCACGCATTTGAATGCGTTTGATCTGTTCAGTATAGCATTGATCTACAATACGCCTCAGTCATGAGCTGAGATGCCAAATATGGAAGAATGACAATTTAATCAAAAAATTCCCTGAAAACAGTGATGAATACAGCGAAAAAAAAAACTGCTTGATGCTTTGCAAGAGTAAGATTGCTGCAAGAGATCTTTTGAAGCAATTTGAAAGAATAGCAACTGTTAGTAGCATCCAAAAGAATCTCATGAAATTTCATTGGAAAATCAAGATTTTCACAACATTCACTCATCTTGCCGAGTGGTACGATCCATTTCGAGTATGATCATCGGTTGGAACTCGTTTAGACTTTGTGAGAATTGAAAATATGTAATTTTGATGATTGTTGACTCAATTCCTGCAATCACATTCATTGAAAATTCTCCTAACGGAATCAGCGTGTTAAACACAGAACAAACACACTACACTGAACACTAATCGTAAGATTATTCTCAATCTGTTACGTTAGCTCATCAGGAATTTTATCCAGTATCTTCCATCTGAAATCAAGATATGTTTTAAAAAAATATTAGGATATTTTGAGTGTCAGTTCAATCAAGAGTGCAAATGTAGTGTTAGGAACTGAATTCTCTCATTCCAATCATAGAACTAGACATAAACCTTTCTTTTTTTTCGAATGCAATCATGCACTAATCAATCGACAGCTGTCTCGCATTCACCAGATAACAGCACTCAATAAACAAATACACTTGGATACCGTTCACAAAAGGCGACGCCCATCTCGGAGACAAGCTTGAATCCAAATGAAATTGAACACAGTGAAAATATAAACTCATACGTTAGCCAAATGATAGCAATCCATCCAGAAAATACTCAATTTTAGATTCATATTTTGTGATAAGTTCCGAATTCTAGTTTTTGTCTAGATCAGCAGTTTTAAGTTCCATTCTCTCTGATATGGTTGCAGATTTTGGATTCTGAGGATGTGCCAAAGTTTCAGATACAGTCAGGATTGGCGCCGTTGGCCCGCTCTGAAGTAGTTGACGAAAGTAGTAATAAAGAGGAACGAACGTTGAGTGTTCCACGAAGTTCGGGTCGAGCGAGTGCAGTCTTGCAACATCTTCGAGAGGACGATGCCGCGACACATCCTGATGATGCCGACAGTTCAGGTACTCTGCGCAGAACAACGCCCAATCGAACGTCGGGTTCTCTTGGTAAGTTCCATGCAAGGTTCCATGAAAAATTGAAGATCTCTCAAAATTGCCACGAAATTTCAACAATTCTGAGTACAGATTCCTTGAATGTCGCGAATTTTCGAATTGCTTCAGTATTTTCCTATGCCATACTAAGAATCAGAGTTAGATGGTTGAGAGAGAGTGAGGGATAATTACGGTCCATTTTTATATCCCGTAACAATTTCGATGAAGGGTCTTCGTTCTTTACTTGTTCAGTTTTAGATCAATTGATTTAATTGGACTCGGAAATGCTGCAAATACTCAATTTTTGTGTCCACCATCCCTAACATGGAAATCTTTTGCTTGTTTCTTTTAAATTCTCTGCATATTCCGCTCATTTTCATTCAAGTTCCTTTATTGACTTAATTTATGATCATCTAAAAATTGCACTAGAAAGCGATGAGAAAGAAGACATCAACTAATAGTTTGCAAGTAAAAAGCCGGTTCCAAGTAATCCAATGATTACAAGTAATCCAATTATGGCGTATGAAAGACCAAATTAAATTCTGCAAGCGAAACTCGACAAGTCAATGTCGAAAAATTATCTCTTTAAATTCTCATCGTTCAAGTCACTTCCCACCAGATTAGAATCTTTTAAATCAGACGTTTCGTGAAATACAACATCAATACTTTGAGTTTTTCATTATTGATGAGTATTAGATTGACTCACACTTTAATATCATCAGTTTGGAAAACGTTTTTCTATGACGAATTTGCAGCTCATCTTAACATTCCAAGCAGAATACAACTGCCTTATATGACTTAATTACCCCAGAAAACAAGCGAAAACAATAAAACCAGATCAAGGGTCTTAAAAAATGACCTATGTATTCACATCCGCTTACGATGCGATAAACTAATGAGTACTTACTTCATCGTTACCTTCTTCGATACTATTCATTACGCAAAGGTCACCTTCTTGCGTAATGCTCACTACGAAATCCGTTGACTACGTTTGATATGCATAATCTGAATCGAGTTGTTCATTTGGTTGCTTTCGTTAGTCCAAAATATGTTCATCATATCAAATGTGTTTCAAACAACACCGAATAATTCATTATTTCGTTTATTTCCGAACGTTGAATCAGAGTTTTTTTGGTTCCGAAATAAAATAAAATTTTATTGGATAAGTAATGTGAGTGACCTTCTCTTCATTAATGCTGTCATAAGATTAATTCTTCTGAAATTTATGGTGTAGTATATTCGCATATGTGACTCGAACGGTGATAGATCGTCATAATAAATGACGATATGAAAGGTGCGTGTGTTTTTTGTTGTTTCCAATCAAAACCCAAACAAAAGTGTCCATTAAATTGACATCAAAGAAGTTTGCACTGACTGGTTTTAAGCAAACTTCCTATGTTTACCTGCCTACCCCATACACACACCCGCCGATCGTTTCAATTTTTGCAGTTTAGATCCACATGCTCCATTTGTCACTCCACTGATTCATCACAGGATAACGCTCGTACTGAAAAGCAACTCGCTTAAGTGTCACCAGTTTTATATTCTCAAAGACGCGAGGCATAGCTTTTTTTTGGATTCATTTTTCCATTTGTCTAGATGATTTGACTGAAGATAGTTTATATGATAGTTTATAAGCTTATTCGATGTTTCGTAAACAAACTTTGAAATCCAACATCATCGTCCAACACCCTCCATCCAACATCGTCTCAGCTTTTTTCTCGCATTCTATTGATTTGAAAGAGAATTTGAATTTTCTTGAGTTGTTGAGAAATGTGAATTGAATTGAACGAAATCCTCTACTTATCAGTTTCTCTCACCTGCTATGAGAGATCTTCTAAGGATTTAGCTCTTGTCTTATTCTTCTTTTTTTCCAAATTCCCAAAGGAGAAGTTCGGAATGAGAGGAAAGCCCTTCATTCTAGTGCATTTATTTAGAAAAGAAGCAAATTCTTTCCTGATGAATTCTTGAATGAATTCATTGTCTATATTAGAATTTCGCAATTTTAAGGTCAATTGCGATAATTTCTCATCGTCATAAGAATCCTTTGATGGCAATCGGAAGTGTATTCTAGAGAGGTCATCGGAAACAATAAGGAATTCATATTCTCCAAGTGTTGCATAGAGCTATCTGCCGATTTTCACTCTGCTTTTGTATATTCCCAACATGAGCGAGCGAGCGAATTCAACCCAAACTTGACTGCCTCAAAATGAACCACTTTAATTGAATTATTCTAATGGTGTCATATTCCTTACAATCACATCCCACCTAACTAGTTTCACTAATTCTATTTAAGTACCATTTGGGACTCCATTGATGAGCTAGCTCACTTGATTGTAAGTTGAAACGAAGAGAGACAGAGAATGAAACTGGCAAAGAGAATGAGAAACAAGAGAGGCATAGAATGAGAGTATTGAGAGTGATTAGTATATTCTTGCTTTGAATCCTCTCAATGATTTTTCATTATTTTTTACCTTGCCAGGTTTTTATTATGTGTCACGAGTGTCGTATTCTAAATTATGAAAAAAGCAATTTATTCATAACTGTTGAAATTGTTGTTTTTCTTGAAAATTACTGGCAAGAACTACTACCCAATGAGATTCGTGTATTGCATTGACTCATTCAAAAATTTCTTTCTATGCAAAACATTTCGTTATAGGTTTTCGATATCTTTGAGAAGATATCTTTTGAATGTTCTGAGCTTTTGATAACCTTGATATGGTGTTGATTTTGCACTAGAGCTCTATTTCAAGCTTAAATTTTACAAAATTCTCTCGGACATACCAAAGATCGAATGGATGATAGAACAAAATCCAAATTTTGTAACTTCAGGTGTTGTTTACTTGGAATTCAATGATGAGGTGAAGCGTGCCATATTGCCGTCAACGATAGCAAGTATTGATACTGTTCGAGCTTTGTTCTTGAGATCATTCTCACAGCTCACTTCACAATATCTCAGTCTACCGCACGTCAAGGTCTACATCCAAGAACCGTCAAAAGGACAATTGTTCTATGAACTTGACGACTTGAGGTACCGTTTACTGGCGATTTTTTAAGGTTTTCTCATCTCATCGCATAATTTCTCGTTTAATTTCGTCGAAAATTGTAAGTTGAAACGTGGAGAAACAGAGAATGAAACTCGCAAAGAGAATGAGAAACAAGAGAAGCAAAGAATGAGAGTGTTGAGAGTGAGCACAGGATTCATGCGTTGAATCCTCTCAAAACTTCTTTAAAATCGAATTGTTGATGTTTTATTTCTTAACTTATTGGGTTTTAATTATGTGTCATGAGTGTCGCATTCTAAGTAAAAAAAAGCGCTGTTTATTCATAATTGTATTCCTTATGTGAAATAAGTTCTTGTCAAACGTTAGTTCCGTATTCAGAACTTTCCCTAATGGGAAGAGTAAACCAGAAATGTTCTTACGGATCATTACTATTCCAAATCTTCGACAGCCTTCTGAATATTTGAAGAAGTGTTAAATGTCGTCGTCATTCACATTTCTCAGAAACAATCCATTTTTTACGATTAATTGATCGAGTCACTTGAATGATATACAAATCATCAACTTCAAATTTCTTGCATTGAAACAAATCAACTGGTTGAACGATCCTGATCGTTTCAGTGATATCAAAGATCGTGCCGTCTTGAAACTTCGTGAACAGGGAAGTGGCTTTCAGTCACCTCAACCACCGGTCAGATTCGGTGAGCCACAACAGCAACAACACTCTGGCCCACCTTCATCACTGGACTATTTGAGTGAATCTGATGCAGAGATACTAGACTATCGGAGCAGAACCCCACAATCCTATCGAATGAGTAGTCTACGTCCGTCGAGTGCACTCGATAATCGGATCTATGGAATTGGCCCACCACCCACTAAACCATCAAGGTTACTC
>JAPYMA010002192.1:0-19046 GCA_035041965.1 Anisakis pegreffii
TGGAAAATTTGATGCAAGAGGTTGGTGTTCGATTGATTCGATTCAGTAATTGTTTACAAAAAATGTTTTGATTGAAGCATTTTTGAATGTTTTATCGAAGTGTTCGAGACAAAAAATGTGGAGAGAAAACGAAACGATAGTAAAATATTGGAATTTTTAAAATTAAATCTGTTTTCGAATATCTTTCTTGTGCACTTAGCTGGTTGAAATGGCATAGATTTCGATTTCGAGCTGATATGAGTTTGTATGCATCCGGTCTTGATGTCGTTTCATTAAAGTTTTCATAAATTCTCTATGATTTATATTAGAGAGCAGTCGTAGAAATTGTGTTGTCTGGATAACATTCACAAAAAATATCCATTTGGTCAGATAGGATGAGTATTTGTATGTTCATGTTATCATGAAAATATATAGATGCTTGTTGTTGTTTTTTAGGATGAGACCTTAGTAACAGCATATGACGTGTGCGGTGTTGTGTTCATGATTTTGCCCCAATACAATCTCGGCATGGCACTGTATCGCCTGAACTTCATCTATATGCTCTATCAGCAAGGAAGTGCTTATTTGGGTGAGTCGAGCAGATAATTTTCATTGAATCGTGGAGGAAACTTATCATTTGTGGACTGAAAAACTGACTAGATCGCGAAAATTCCTTGAATCGCGAACATCGAAATCCTTTCGATTTTGTTGAGAGTGCGGAATAAATTTGTGTGTTCGATATTGCGATACTTTGTGCGATTCTTTAACTTTCGAACGGACGGGGTTGTAAGTGATGAGAGATTTAAAGTAATATAAAACTTATTTGATGAGGCCAATTTTTTTTTGGTGCAAAAATTGTTTTCGTTTGATTGCACTTTATCTTGATTCATGAGGCCAATTTTTCTATATGCATCGCAGTATTTTAGTGGAATGAATCACAGTAATTCAATGTATCGTTACAGTAACTCACTGTATAACTTGCTGTATCACATGAGAAAATGTCCATCTATGAGGAAAAACTGCAAAATTTATGGTTTTACGTGTTATTGAAATGAGCGAATGCATTATAGAGGAAATAAATCGATCCGAAGAGATTTCTGATCTCCCTTTACCGCATCCATTGGAATGGCATTTGATGGGACGACATTGTTTTGCTTTGTTCGTGGAATTCGTCGTGTTTACTCTCATATTGATGATTGTTGAATATCGACATACATTCTGTAAATTTTTGAGGTGAATCCGTTAACATCAATTTGTTACAAATGTTGATTAGTTTTTAAAGAAATCTGCGAAAGTTGCATTATTGAATGTGTGTTTTGATCGATCGTTGATTGTTGAGGAATCGAGAGCGTTATAAGACGAAACAACTTCTGAAAGAGGACCGAAGGAGATTGGATGTTGACGTTGACACGGAACGAAAACGTGTTGTTGACCTGCTTGCGACAGATTCAGAATCTGTTCATCAGCAGAATCTCATTGTTGATTCACTGGCAAAGGTTGCGATTTGTTCTTACGCATGTAGAAATATCTCCTTCAGTTGATTGTTTCTGTTAAATATCTTAGAAGAGTGCGACTAAATGTTTCATTTTTACACACGAAGTTGTGCGCAAAGAAACGTTGAGTGGTCTTGTAAAATTTTTTGGTGAATTGTGAAATAGAATTGTTTGTATGAATGAAGTTGAAAGATTACTGAGAAAATAACAGTGATTGAATTCAGTGATTGATATCTAAAATATGTAATTGTTGATAGTGATGATGCGTTTTGTTTGTTTCGAATGATACTTACTTACTTACGGTAGATTGCCGTTAAAGCGACTTCACCCATATACATCCTCTCAATGGTGGTATTTGCACATTTTCCGCCATTTGATTCTGTTGTCAGCAATCACCTTTACCGATTGTATCAAATTTGGGCTATTTCATGTAGTATTTATGTTGCGACCGTGTAGTATTTATGTTCGAGTGATGGATTTTTTGTGTTTTAGTCATACGACTATAAACAATTGGCTGTGAGTGGGGTGTCGTTTGCGGTCAGAAAAGGAGAATGTTTCGGTTTGTTGGGAGTGAACGGAGCCGGCAAGACGACAACCTTTAATATGTTGACGGGACGAATTCAGATCGGTTCCGGAGATGCATGGATTTGCGGCAAAAGGTTGGATTTGTTCGGTGGTTTTCGTGTTTGTCTTTGATGGTTTTTATTTTATTTTATTTTTTATTTTTTGAGGTAACGGTCAATGATTTCATACAGCATTATTTAGTCAGATTTTATGGGTTGATTTTGATTGAAGCGGAATGTTTTTTGATGAATAAATTATCGTTTTATTTTGTTGTTGATTCAGAATTTGCTAACTCATTGTGAGGTGATGAAGAAATTTGAGAAAGTTGTAAGGTTTTGATCAAAAATGAGTTGGAGTTTTATAAGATGGAAAAAATAAACGGGAAAAATTTCAATTGAATTCAATTTTTTTAGTGTGTATCAACATGGTATTGGTAGTTTACGACAGCTGGGATATTGTCCGCAGTTTGATGCGTTGAATCTGAAATTAACCGCCCGTGAACAACTCACATTCTATTCACGTCTTCGAGCGATACCTGAGTATAAAATTGATGAGGTATGACGTGTGTGTTAACGGCTTATGGTGATGTGTTATATTCTCGATGTGTTCGAAAATGAGATATTCAAAATTGAGAATATTCGAATGAAATGTTGAAAATGAAAACTTTGAAGTTTGTTGAAAAATGAAAAAATCGTCAGTGAAATGAAAATTGTGCAGGTAGTTGAATGGGCGCTGAGCGAGATGCATTTGCGGCCGTATGCTGATGAGATCTCACAGAGTTATTCGGGTGGAAATAAACGTAAACTGTCAGCAGCAATCGCGTTGATTGCAGATCCACCAGTGGTACTTTTGGTTAGTGATTCATTGATCATTGCATCCATCTAACGATCAGTTTTCTTAGAACTGTCTCTTTCTCTTTTTTTTTCGTTGAGAACTCTTGTACGAATCAGTATTTTTTCAAAATTCTTTTAGTTGTTGAGGTATCTTTGTGAAGGTCGTTGCGGAACTTTCTGTTTTGTGTCTTTTAGTTTAAAAAGTTCAGCAAGGAAATTGTCCAGTGATTCAGTTGCGTCCAACCGAGGACAGAGAGCTGATTTCACTCGAGATGAATAAGATAATATTCTTCATCGGTTACTGATCTAATTCTGATGGTATCTGATTTTGGAAAGTCTCTCGCAAAGGCGATATCTGAAGTTATCTTAGAAACAGAAGTTGAGATTAGTCACCTCTTGCAAATGCTCAAAAGGCGGAACTGATATGATACGGCAACACATTTGTGTTCAGGACGAGCCATCGGCAGGCATGGATCCGTCCTCACAGCATTTCATGTGGAATCTGATTCTGCAATTGCGTCGATCGAATCGTATCGTCATAATCACATCGCACAGTATGGAAGAATGTGAAATGCTGTGTACACGCATTGCGATTATGGTTAAAGGACAACTGGAATGCTTAGGTCCCATTCAACACCTGAAACAAAAGTTAGTTAGTCTCGATTCGTCGTTCTTATATTCAATTCACGTGGAGATGCTTTGTCGAATTGTCATGTGTGATACGATCTGATCCGAAAATTTGATGTTACCGTTTCAATGAGATTAGCGGGAGGTAGTAAGGATAGTACTACCTATAAGATCTCTCGTTTGATTTTTGTTTCCGTTGGTTCAATGTGTAGATTTCAAAGAGTATTCATTGGAAACCTCATTTGATAGTTTTATGATGTAGATTTGGTGATGGTTATACGTTAACAATGAAACTTTCGGATCGAGAAGCGATTGTAAAGGCGCAGAATTTCATCGAGGACAATCTTCCGGGAGCAAAGGTTCGTTGAGAGATTTTAGTCGTATTTGGTTTGTTATTAGTTGATCAAAAATGATTTGTTCATAAATGGTTACAACTGAAGAATATCGCAGATATTATGAAAATTTGATGAATGATAAATGATGTTAGAAGTAAATGATAAATGTTAAATTACAGTTAGAAGCAGTGCATTGTTCGAATATGTTCTATCGTATTTCAAGTTCGATGTGCTCTGTGGCGCATGTTTTTGACGTTATTTGCCGGGTATGTTACTTGTTTAGTAGATGAAAGCTTTTCGTTTTGCGCCACTACTCAGTTGAGTTCCATTTTGTTTTATCAATTACGGTCATTTGATTTGTTGATAAAAAGGAAGAAATCGTCGTTGTTGTTCAATATGATGACAGTTTTGCTGAAAAATTTTGCTGTTAGTATGGCACAAAATATGGAAACAAAATGTTGATTGTAAGATGAGAAATTTGCTCGTTGAGGTATAGTGCGGAAATGGTTGTTGAATGTTCAATGAGAATTGGTTGATTGGATTCTTCAGTTTGAATTTTCCTGATTTTAGCCGTGGTATAGGGCACGAGAAGTGGATTATTGAGTTTGGTGCGTAAATGCAGATTGATATAGTTTTTGTTTGTATTTACAGTTGCGTGACGAGGTGGATATTGATGATTATTCTTTGTCACAAACAACTCTTGACGAGGTGTTCGTCTCATTCGCGCAACGATCACTGAAAGGCCACGACGTATCGGATACGAATCAAGCCAGCAGCACTCCATCATCAGATCAATCGTACAAAACTCGAAAGAGTAGTACTAGTAGTAGTAGTAGTAATAAAGGGAGTGTTAGTAAAAGTAGTTCAAGTAGTAGTGGAAACAGCAGAAGTATTAATGCGAATGATGCTCATAAACAGTCTGTCAGTGAGCATGTGAGCAGTTCCACACAAGATGAATCGCAGACAGCTATTGAAGCAACAACCCCAGATATTGAATCAGCCACACCATCGACAAGTTCCCGGCAGTCCAAAACTCCGTCTGCACTGTCATCGTCGTCATCGCGAGGGATGCTCTCACCATTCGTCGAAAACAACGACTTCCACACATCACCACTCAGTAATTCATCATCAAACAAACTAATCGATCACTAACTTATTGTTTTTTTATTGTTTTTAACCGATATTTGAAGAGTGTTTTTAATTCGCAACTTTTTGAATTCATTTCTAAATGATATTCGATTCCGTACATTAAATTATAATGAGTGTCATTTACATTATGCTGATCATAATGATAGTGATGAAATTATTTAGTTGGAGTCTTTGAAACTGTTGAGAGTTTAGTTGTAAGGGCGATAGTGCCATAATGTAAATAATAATTGTACAGTTACTTTAATCTGACTGTTATATTTATTTCAGCACAACTCGTTAATTTATTTATTCATTTAGTATATTTTTTGTTTTGTACTTACACAATGATATACTTACTGAATGATATTTCTGGTAGATATCATGCATTTAAAGTGTTCTCGTGTGAATATTTTCAGCATTTATACGTTCGCAATTGTCCACTTTTTTGACGGTATTATCATCGTTATTGTTTTAATTGCCACTTCGTCGTATTGTTCAGTTATGTCATTTTTGTTTGATTATTGCTTTACTCATAATTTAATGATTGTTTTATTATTATCATTTGCAACGCATTCTTATTATCACGTTGACTGTTAATATTTTTATGGTCATTTGAAGAGAACGAATTCTCAAATTTGTGATCACTTTAAGTGTATTGTATTGAGATTTTCCAGTTGATGTATCTTATTTCTCAAAGATATCTTTCAGTCATCTTATCTAATCGAGTCTTTGAAAGCAACAGTTTGCGTTTAGCTAGCGATTTGGCTTGAGAGATGATTATGCCTCTGGAATGTCTATTGAACTGCTGGGAATAGTTTGAATTGTGTGCATTTTCATGTTGAATTATCTTTGTTCTATTGTTGCGTACGGATATTGTAACTGTACGATGCATATCTCTCCTAGAAAGCTTTGAATTTGAGGAAGTGATGTGCTTGAGGCACTGTTCCGTATGATCTTCCGTGATTGATTGTGGTTGATTCGATTCAGTGATTCTATAACATAATTTCAAATTATCTCATCAGAATGTATGTGTGTAGTCAATTACATAACGTTTTTCGGGTCTTTTACTTCCCAACTTACTGTTTTATACAGATATTTGTTTAGTACTTTCAAGTCAGTATTGCATTTCTGATCTGTATCCATAACAATTCATGTTTTTATATGGGTTTTTTCATCTGTCTAGTCCGCTGTCTCTTTGATGATATTGATACGATGATGATATTTCTGCTGCATTTATGGTTTCATTCAGCATTTGTGCGGTACTATTGAACTGTCTTTATAAGTTACTTACTTGCTTATACTCATGTATGTGTGTATTTATTCGTTAATTTAAATTCTGAAAGAATTTACTTAATCCGTTCACCTTCACAAAACTATTTCTGTTATTAATTTTGTTGTGTCTTTCGCTTCGTTTTTCTTTGACAAGTTTATCTCGAATTGAGAACGCTTAATGTCCAATTTTCAACTTATTTTTGCCGAGATATTTCGTCGGATTATTTTACTGTGTTTCGTTTGTCTTTCTATCATGCGTTATGGTCTGATAGATGGAAATTCAAGTTCGGATCAGGTGATGAGGAATGGCAAAAAAAAACTAGTCTCATGATCTCGTTTGGGGTCGATCCTAGTGCTGCTCAGAATCTCCATCTTCTATCTGCAGATTTCTTTGGCGATTTTAGCTTTTTGTGCATTTATTTTTCAGGAAAACTGTGACTGTCTCTTTATTTTGCTCAGTATCTTGAATCCTTGGTTGATTTACCGACGATTATTGCTGTTGTTCGAGACGAATGGGTTGGGTGTTGCTTACTAGCTGAATATGATAGGTATGACGATTGAGGTGGTATTCCAGTGAAGAATGTAAACGTATGCGATGTGATAGAATGAGAATTTCATTAGAAGTCATCAATCGGAATTTTATACAAGCAATAATTTGTAATTGAACAGCGGAAATGGTTCATGGATAGAAGGTTTTGTTGGAGAGAAGGTCGCGAGCGATAACTAGTCTCATAATCTCGTTTGTTCCCTCGACGATTTGATGCACTCGGCAATCGCGTAGATATTGTTGCATTGGGTAATCCTTCAGTATGCCATAGCCACCGAACATTTGCAGTGATTGATTGACGATCTGCAAATAGAATTTTAGTTTAGGAACGAGAAAATTGAAGTCGGTGAAAATTCAGTTCAGGAACGGAATTTGTGTTCTGTTTTGCAGTCGTTCGTCAACATTTCGAGTTTGCTCCAGTTTAAGTCTTTTTATTGAGTTGAAGTAGTGAGACTAATGTTTTGGAGTGCAAGTGCTTCTCAGAATCTCCATCTTCTATGTGCAGATTTCTTTGGCGATTTTAACTCTTCGTGCATTTATTTTTCAGCAAATCTGTCACTGTCTCTTCGTTTTGCCCAATATCTTGAATCCTTATCTATATATTCTTCTGCTTCTGCAGAATCTTAACTTCCTCCGTCTACATTTCCAGAATCTTGGCTTTCCATCTGTAAACAAAATCTCAGGATTGTAACTCTCTGTCTGACTGTTTTTTGTTTGTTTCAGAATCGTCGGTTCTTGTCTGTATATTTTTCTAGAATCGTGACTCACAATTGTATATTTTGCGATAATTATCAGTTAAGTTGTAAATAATGCATTGACTCCTTTAAGAAACTAAATGCAAATATCGATATATTTGTGTAATTCGCAAAATTTTCAAAAAGTGTTGACTTTTATTAGTTGTCAGGTTTTCAACTTTTCCTTAAAAAACGAAAAAAAAAAGAAAAAACGATCGTCTGTGAATACTTCTTCACATTATTGTTTCTTTAATTGCGTGGATCTTTTCATATGTACTCTCGTTTTGCGCTTGAATGTTCCGCGTAGGGAAATTGTTTGAGAAGCGTAAATTCAGAAGAGCAATTTTGATTGCTTAAATGAGATTTTTCGAAATTTACTGAATGATGGATAAGATTCAAGTGAGAACTGACCTCAAAACAATTGTCTGTTACGTAAAGTTTAGCCATTGCGCAAATTGGTACCATTTGTGCTGTCTTTTCCTGAAAAATGAAAAGGAATGCCATTTTTTGCTCGTGAAAGTATAATCTAGCGATTTTAACTTCAAATCTTAAATCCGTACGCAGTGTTCATTACGAGCATTTGTACGAACCAAATTGATCCACACAGTATATACTCACTGATAATTTTTTAATTTATGTTTGTATCTAATTTATTCGATGATTTGCTTGTCTATTAATTTATTCACTCGATGATCAATTTTGTTGATCAGTTTCAATTCCATATTAATCAATTGATCACAAATTAATCGCTCTCGTGTTCAACGATCAGTCTCTCGTATTCTCTCAGTTGTTGTCCAACGCCGATATTGTTCATCGTTATATTCAGTGGAGTATTTGACTGTTACTCGGAAATTGTTTTATAGAAAAGTTTGGCAATAAATCGAATATTTCACTCACTTGAAAACATCTAATCTTATTGCATTGCGTGGTGTTTCTACTCTAAATTTCAGTATCACAATAGGATATCATGCGAGTTTCTCTCTTAAAATATGGTGTTTCGAGACGATTATCTCGTTTCGGTTGAGATTTTGAAGCAGTTCTTTGATGCGTAATGAATTTACTGAACAATTTATAATCTGAATGTGAAAATTTATTGTTATCTATAAGGTGGAGGAGGACTTAAGTGAGCCTCTGTTTCGGTGCTAAACTGAAATATCATGGTGATACTTGAATCTGATGATAGCTGATGAACGTAAACGATGGTAAAATTTTTAAGGTCACATTGTTTTGCTCAATTGTTAACATCATATTCGGATTAGGAATGCTGTCAAGGTATTTGGCATGAGTTTGTCTTAAAGCAGCAGATTTCATGCGTTGACATTGTGCAACTTACTCTTAGGAAGATTGTAAATGTTAATCGTTTCATAAGTTTATCGTGTTCGTAGAAATACTCAAATAGTGAACAACCTGCAGATGACGTGCAGCGTCTCGAACGAGTAATCTTGAGGTGAAGAGTTTTGTGGCCATTTCGGAGAGTTTGAATTGATTCCATTGGAATTTCGACAGATGTTTGTTGAACTGTTTTCGAACGTGTAAATGCTCAATGGCTAAGTCCAAACTCATTTGTGCGGCACCCAACGAACACGATGCGATATTCACACGACCACCGTTCAGACCAGCCATTGCTATGTTGAAACCTGTAATCCGACGCGTTATCCGCTCGAATAGCCGAAAATATCTGTGAAAGGTTAGGCTCAACACGATGTTCAGGATTGAGACTTGATTAGGTATCGGATCGTGGTGCAGACTGATACTGGAGCTTACTGTCAAACTTTGGTTCGAATAGGGATTGATTATGAATAAACTGAGTGAAATTTCATGATCTGGTTGCGGAACTTAGCGATTTCAACTTAAGCTTTTCTAAGTTGATATAGTGCATGAAGAATATTATGCTATCATCAAGGTATGGCAAGGGTATGCTAGAAAGCGATTTATAGCATCCGACGATAATCTGGTATGGTATTATTTGCAATCACTACTTCGAGAAGAGGTCTGAGTCTTAGTTTTGAAAGGAATCGCTTGATATGACGGGATAAATCGCAAACAGACGATTGTTTCTCGTATCGTTCAGATATTCTAAACGAAAGGTGGTCATCTTGTCTAGTTTCTTAAGCTATTTCAGGATGCACACCTTTTTTGCTAAATTTCATATGTGTTCACGGCATTCATCATTTGTGGAAGTTAATTGAAATTCTGTTTAGTTTTACAAGCGATTTTTTTTGAGTCACCTTCATTTTTGGAGCCGATTTGATTGCTCACAGGCACACGACAATCCTCGAAAGTGATTGTCCGAGTTGGTTGTGACCTCCAGCCAAGTTTCTTCTCTTTCTTGCCTAAATGTAATCCAGGTGTATCAGCTTCAACCTGAAATTAGGATAAGTGACTTATCGAAATTTTCGTTAGGTCCCTTCTTTTCTTTCTTTTCAACTATGATACTCTAATGACCGTTATCTTATACAGTAATGCACTGAAGTCAGTTCTAATGAATACAGCAATTTTGATGAATATTATGAGAGAAATGCGTTTGAAAAGGAAAAAACTTTCAGCCAGGCAGAATATGCCTTTGGGACCGGTTTGTCCTTCGTGTCGCATCATAACCAAATAAAGTTTCGCATCCCCGCTGCCACTGATAAAAGCTTTCGATCCATTCACTACATAATAGTCACCGTCTTGTTTTAGCACTTGTTCTCAATGCAGCCGCATCTGATCCTAAAATTTCAACCGGATTGTTTGACTTAGCTGATAGTTTCATCAAGTGCCTTTCGGTGAATTGAAGCGATTGCGAAAGTTTAAACTGATAAAAAATTTTCTCAGGAATCAAGTGGAATTCACTGAAATGTTATACCTGAATCCGGTTCTGTCAGGCAGTATGAGGCTAGCGATTTGAAATGAGCCAATTCAGGAATATATCGTTGCCGAAGTTCCTCACTACCGTATTTATCTGAAATTATTTGTGAACTATGTCTTACATTTCCAGTAGAAATTAATTTCTGTGATTATTATCCATTCTTAAACGAGCTTCTTCAACAGCAAACATCGAAGTCGAATTGTTTTGATTGTTCAGGTGTCCAAAAGTGTTTCAAAAGTGAATTATTCGATTCGATTCGCCTTTCAAATTGACTTTCTCTTCTAACCAATCACGATAGTAATCAATTCACAACACTTGACGTGACGAAAAATAAATACAATATCCCTTCAGCTTAACTCTCTATTGCTGAAGAACTCCATTTTTTTTCAATTTTCAGTCGGTCGTGTGGTCACTCAACATTTTCGAGTCAATTCGTGGAAAATAAGATAACCTAAAGCTTCTATTTCAGTGGATTCAGCGAATTCAACAAAGAAAATACCAATCATCCATGCGCACATATTATGAATACTGATGTAAGCTGCTGTGCTCGTACAACCGGCAGCCAATTGTTCGAAAATTATCGACGCATCAATACGATTCAGTCCAGTACCACCGAACGTCTCATCGCAATAGATCGCTCCAAAGCCTAGCTCACCGGCTTTTTCGAGTACATCGAACGGTAGGCTATCTTCCTGAAGTTTAATCCATCATAAGTTGTTCCTCTCGAATCAAATTCTTCATCATTCAAAATATTTTGATCGTTCTTTCGTCAGATTTCAATCAGACTGAATCACTTTTATCATCAATTTTCGAAACATTTCAATTCATATTTTTGGATTTTAATTGCAGTTTCTTTAATGTGTCAGTGAGAGTGCATAGTGGTAATTGATACATAATAGAAGCAACAGTGTGATTTGATAGATGAAATTGTTCACAGTGTTAAATAACCTTCTCATCCCAAGATGCCATTTTTGGGAACATTTCATTCTTTGCGAAATCTCGCGCCATTTTCTGAATATCGGTTTGTTCGTGGGTGAGTCCGATTGACGCTGAAAGCGGTATGCTCGGGATTTTGGAAGGAAGTAATCTTGAAATTGTGCTGGTGCGAAATCGAAATAATCTATGCGTTTTTGGAATATTCTTAGTTTCGTTTTCAAATAGAAACTGAGTTTTCTCATAGTTTCTGGAGACCTCAAACAA
Organism: Anisakis pegreffii; assembly: GCA_035041965.1. Classification (NCBI taxonomy): domain Eukaryota; kingdom Metazoa; phylum Nematoda; class Chromadorea; order Rhabditida; family Anisakidae; genus Anisakis; species Anisakis pegreffii. The sequence continues at coordinate 11,561 of JAPYMA010002192.1, forward strand.
TGCATTCGAAACAAATTTGAGCCTGAGTCTAGATGTAAGAATGAGGTTGTGGTGTATTAATTGAAAAGAGTGATATGAAATTTCCCTGATCAAATGATATGAAATATTGTCGATATGAAATGTTTCGCTCTGTTCCGAACTTAGATCGTAAATCTAGCAAAGCAAGGGAATATTGACTAGAAAAAGAAGCAATTAGAAAAGAGAAAATTTCAGAAAATTTAACAAGACGGCTACGAGGGGATTGATTCTATTTGCATTGTGGAAATGATGAAGTGAAGAAGTCGGTGAGCACTTACGATCAACACAATAGCTGTGTGAAGCGCGTTGAGCAATTGTTTTCACTGGAGTCTTCAAAATGGAACGATTGAAAAGCGACGACGACGACGAATAACAACGTCTGAATGAGGCGTAAACAGAACGTGTCGTTTTCATGTTGATAATTGCTCAAAGAACTGAAAAATTGTGATTACCTGAGCCGGAATTATAATTCTTGAAAAACAACGACATTGCACTTGAAAAGCCTGAAATTTTTAGGGAAAATCTAATCGTAGGCTCACTACATATTGAATTCGAGATAATTTTCAGATGAAAATTTCAGCAAGTTGTGAAAATTCAATGAGAATTTTATGGTAGCATGGCGATTTCCACATAAACTTTACAATAAGGATTCGAATTCGATGAAAAGATTTTTTGGAAAATGCGAAACATATGAAAAATTCTCACAGAGCAACTATTTTCGGAACCTCTTCGAGAATGAGCTTCGAATTGAACGTTTGGAAAAAAATGCTGTCGCTGTTTTTTGTAGAAAATCAAATTTTTACTCCTCACATTGAAATTGACAAATGAATGAAAATGATCACTATTAAAAGTGATGTAATTTCAATAGATAATTGATTTAATAAGAGAACTGAGATAAGTGACTGCATATGAGCAGTTGTAATAAGAATTATAATAATCATAATGATCAACCTTTGATTATGTAGTAGTATTTGTTTTATGTGTTAACGCAGATCTCTCGGTTTTTCGTCTTCCTTCCCAAACGCTTTCTCTTTTGATTCGTTCGTTGATCGAGTCTCTCGGAGGGCATCATTATCAGTGGGTTTATCATACGATTTCGCCATTACTATATGATCTCTGATTATTCTTGTGATCATTATTATTGTAAACAGACCGAACGAACGCTATTATCATAACTGGTTCTGCGTTTACTTTTAGAAAAAATCGCACACAAATGGATCAAGAAACATGTGCTGTCGAAATTTGTAATTGTAAATTTTGTATCGTCACAACTTATTGTAAACTATTGTAATTGTAAACTACTCATAACTTATTGTTGTAATTGTAAATAACTTATCGTATCATCTTGTTATCAAATTGTTACTTTGATGTTTTTTGTAACGAATGAAATGTGTCAAATAAACTTATGATGAGTCAGTTCTCATGTTTGCAGTATAGATTGTTGTTGTATGATATTTGCACTTTGATGAAAACATCATTTTCTCGAGTGGTAACCTTGATGAGTTGAGTGTTGCAATGGGAGATTGGCTGGGAAAGTTTTGCAGTGTAAAAGCTGCAAAACGGGAAGACGGAAGCTGGAACTGATGTGGTGCACACGATGAAATGATGGAGCGCTGCGTATTGCTAGGATTTTAAACTCTGACGAAGTGATTGATACTTGAAAAGCTTCTGAATCTCGGAAAGTCACTGCCTAAGACATGTCCACAGTTATTCATTGACCACTGCAGAAGTTCTCTAGTTCTATGCGAGGCTGTTCTGTATTTCATGATAGTCCCAATTATTTAGATTATTCAGGTACTCTGATAGATTCGATTGATGATGGTTTTGATAATCTGCTGGTTTTTTTCCGATGCATGGAATTACGCAGTCATTATGCGTATCACGTTGGAATTCAATTGTTTTGGGTGAATTATGATGCAAGTTTGCCGTATGAAGATATTAAGATACGTTCAAACTCGAAAAGAGCGATTTTTTTAGGAATTTTAAAATGAGGAATTCTCGATGAAGCGTTCTTTGAAATGCCAATTTCGTATGTTTACAAAAGAAAGATCATCCAAAAATTTTCCTTCCATAAATTTTGAACAAAAAATTTCTCGGATGTTTTAATTTCAGAAATTTGGCAAGAAAACTTTTAAAGGATTTTTCCAGCATTCCGACCATTATCGGCAAGCATGTGAAATCGCTCGATAGCAAAGCAACGAACTCGTCACCATAGAATTTGGTTCGGAATATCTCAAAAACTTCAATTGTTCAACGATACGCTGTCTCTCTGTCTTCATGCTGCCTTGGTACACGCCCATTGGCCAAGTGCGACAATGCAGTGAGATTTTTCAGATTTCATTTCGGTCGTTATTCATTAATCATGGTAGATTTATGCTTTTTTATTGTTTTATCTACAAAACCTTCAGTGGAGCCGTTGAGTTTAATTTGTAATTTGTTGAATTCAATCAATGGCGATTGAAAATTTAAAAAAATTTCATTTCACGCTCACTAATGACATGACTGTAATATTTCAGCTGTTCGTTCCATATTCAGTCGAAATTGTTTTTTTTTCTCATCTATTTTTTTTTCTTTATTCGTGGCAGTACATTTAAGCTTTTTAATGCCTTTACATACGATTAGTTCACCTGTACCGTTGCGCTTAGTCTGTGATTTGTTGAATTCAATGAATCTTGATTGGAGTTTCAAAAAATTTTATTTTACACTTACTGATGACACCACTAATTTATCAGCTGTTCGTTCCATTTTCAGTCAAAATGTTCATATTTCATGACTTTATTCATGATAGTACATTTAAGATTTTAATGTTATTATGTACGAAAAGTCCATCTGTACCGTTGAATTTAATCTGTGATTTGTTATACTGAATGAATCACGGTTAAAATTTCGAAAAATTTTTATTTTACGCGTATCGATGACATGATTAGTATATAAGCTGACGTGACTAATAAGTTCGTTGCATATACAGTCAGAATTTTCGCATTTCGTGTCTTCTTTCATGGTACATTGAAGGTTTTTAAGGTTTTCATTTACAGAACATTCAGCTGAACCATTGAATTTAGTCTATAATTTGTTGTGGTCAATGAATCTTGATTGAAGTATCAAAAAATTTTATTTTACACTTACTGATGACATGGTACATGACTAATATATCAGGTGTTCGTTGCATATTGAGTCAGTTTAAATTCACTTTAAAGATTTCAGAATGGATGCGAATAACGTAACGACAACAACGTTGATACCACCAGCACCGATCCATCCGATGCATGGTGCGTTGAAAGCAATTCTTATTTTAACACTTTTCGTTGCAACCTTTCTCGCATGCATGGTTTGTTTGCACGTTTATTACCATTTTCTATGAATTCATTTATTTATTTCGTGTTTGAATTGATGATAGCAGCTGGTCAATTTGAATGCTTTGTTGTTTTCCGAATCTTTATATATTCAATCATTCACTTTAACCTTGTCAACTTATTGATAGAAATACTTTAGTGATATATAATATGTTCACTCCATAGCAGTTTCATCAAAACTATTGTCGTTTTGTTCGTCCAATCGACATAACGTGGAAAAATGCACAAATCACAGCTGTCTAATGTTTAAGAATCCCCACTTTACTATATCTTTAACTCATGTTAGTTTTTTTGACTGTGAAATAAAGGTACATTTCGGGGTAATTCAATTGGTAATTCGATTCTTTGAAACGAACATTTGACATTTTCAGTTGGCATTTGCGTTGAAACGTGCCGCACTTCATCGTGGCGGCATATCGATGAAGATTTTTTCGTTGCTGTCCGTTTTTGGTGGTGGCGTTTTCTTGGCCACATGCCTTCTGGATCTGTTGCCGGATGCGGTCGAGGGGATTCGAAGTGCCGAACGAATCGCCAAAGTCGATATCAAATTCCCAATCACTGAATTGCTCGTTGCTTTCGGTTTCATGTTTGTCCTCATTATTGAGCAGGTTCTTTTTTGCTGTCTGGTTCATTTAAACTTTCTTTAAGATTGCGTAAAACTTAAATGGCAAACGAATTCCATTTAGCATAGGTTGAAAGTGGCTGGTTGTTTATTATACTTCGTCAATATGTTCACTGATCAGTGGTATGACGCCAGCGATATTGCGTGATTATCTGATTAAGAATGATTGGAGTTATTTTCGTAGAATTTACAAAAGTATTCTTAAGTGGAAACTCCTTTTGCAAGAGTTGTTTTAGCTACTTTTGTGTGAATCATTCAACACTTTTGCTGTATGGTTATTCATGGGGAATTTTTGCTGTTTTTTAAGATTTAGCATATGTTCAGTGGTTGATAGTGAAGTGAATATTTCAGATAACATTGTTCATGCGGGAACGACATCCAACATCTGAATATGAGCATTTTGTTCACGGACATGATGCTGATACACATAGTCACCACAGTTATGAAGAGGGTACTCTAGCGGATCCATCCGCAACAGCTGAAGACACACACAGCCTTCATCATCATTCAGCGGACAGTAAGTATTGAGGTTTTTTTATTGGTGAAATCTGAAGTAAACCATTTCATTTTGTTCACGAGTCGAGTCATTGGAAATTCGGATTAATGGTCAATTTGATTAGGAAGAATTCATTTTTTCGGGAAGTGCTGATGTGATGATTTAATTAGTCTCGTATTCCCACGTGGTGATCACTTGGAGTGGTTGGATTGTAAGTTGGGTGTAAGTTTTCAGTTTTTTGAAAATAAGTGAGATGAGAAGTATTTCAGGTGTTGAAGAAGATGTGCATTTCAATCCGGCATCGCATTCAACAGTACGTGCCGCACTGTTGGTAATGGCGTTGTCATTGCACGCTATATTTGAAGGTCTTTCACTTGGACTCATTATGGATGTGAATTCGTTACTTCAGGTTGGTCGCGATTTATTGTGTGGTTCGACAAATTTTCTATCAGATTTTCATTGGTCTGTATGCACAATGAATGTTTTTCGACTTTGTTTTATTGTTGTATGGATGGTTTGAAGTGTTGTGAAGTTATCTATTGACGGATGCTTTCAACCATTAATAAATAACATTTTGATAATCATCGTAAAGTAAACTTATTTGCAACTTTTTGAACACTGTAAGATTCGCTTGCGCTGGAATTAGCATGAAGATGTTAGGATTATAGTTAGCGTGTGTATTTTGATCTAATGCATCACAATTTGTTGACTGTCACTAGTGTTATTTTATGGAATTCATGATGTGGTTTAGAGATATAAGAAAAGTGCAAAAAGTACAATATAAAAATTGGTTTTGGATTTGGTGAGGTGTTTTTGTAGATATTTGGTGCGTTGGTTGTACACAAAACGATAATTGGATTCTCGTTGGGATTACGATTGGTACAAAGTAAAATGCGTGTCTTTACGGTGATCGTTTGTTGTGGCATATTTTCGGCACAGGTTTTGATCGGTGGATTCAGCGGATTGGCCGTGTTGGATTTGGTTAGTGCCGGATCGCAGTACAATGCTGCTCTAGTTTCGGGTGGTGCTCAGGTTTGATTTATTTATGATTGTATCCTTATTTGCAGTTTTTGATTCAGTTTGATCTGTGAGCTTCTTATATCAACCTGTTTGTTATATTTTTTTCTGGAAGTCAGTGTTGAATTTGTTTTGGACTGTGAACTTTGAAAAAGTTTTGTTTGATTTAAATAGTCAGTTTTGGTTGAAATATATATTTCGATTAAAAATAATTGAATGGAAATATTTGAATTTTTTAGGCGATAGCGTGTGGAACATTTTTGTACATAACATGTTTCGAGATATTACCACACGAATTGAATCAGAGCGGATTACGTCTTGTGAAGTTGATTAGTCTATTGGCTGGATTCAGTCTGATTGCCACGATGATTGCACTCTTTCCGGAGGATGACGACAGCGGTAATGCAGATTGGGCCAGGTTATTGATTTGATGTGAAATGATTTGATTGAGCGATTGAATTATTCGTCGCGTATGAATGGTGTGGTGTGCATTTTGAGTTGAATATTTCTTGATGTTTCGAGGAAACAAGAGGATTGAATGGTGCATTTGAAGATGGAGGTAATGATTGAATATTCTTAAAGAATGTTTATTTTTGGTAGTTTGTAATATATTATCGTTTAGTTTTATTGTATATGTTGCGGCTAGAAAATGACTGTTATGCATCCCTTTTTATAGTGAAGTGTTCATTTTTGATTTTAATGTCGTTTATTTTGTCCAATATTGTTTCCCATCGTGTTTATAATATTCATGAATTGAAAATTGCATTAATCTTTTTTTTTGTCTCGAAGGGTATAGCACAGCGATTGTTGCTCAATTTTTGATCGGTTTGTCATTTTCAGATGCTTTCTTTTTTTTGTTTTTTGAAGAGTTTCACTTCATTTTATGATAATTCAGAGTTTTCGTATTATTGTTTCCGGTGTTGCTGTGTGTTGTTTTTGGCCTAGAGAGACAGATGAAATAGGTTATCAGAATAGAATGTGTAGCTGAAATTGAGCACGCAATTTTTGTATTTTTGAGATGAATTTAGTTTTTGAAATGTGTTAACATTTTTAAAAAATTTATGGAGTGTTTGTGACGATTCCATTAGTGTATTAGATTAGTGAAATAATTAATCGGTGAAGTGATTTTGATGGAGATTTAAGTTTGTTTTATGAAAGGAAAGTAAGGAATCGTGGCTCGACGAAGAGCAGTCATTTATTAAGTAGGGAAGATTAGTTAGCATTGAGTTCATTTTTATTCTGATTTGTTTTTTGATAGTTGTGTTTAAATCTGCCAATAATACATTCCCAGATCGATGAATGCATGGTGCGATTTTGGTTCGGAAATATTCGTGTTTTGATTTTGCAGTGAATATTACCTTTAGCATTTACTTGTATTTGTATTTGTTTGTATTTTGTTTCGTTGAGTTTCGTTTGTCGAATGTTTCGTGCAATAGGGAATAATTTTTGAAAATTAGGTTAGTTTAGAGGTGAATTCGTTTAGTTATTATTCGTCATTTTCATTTGATGTGTTTATGATTGGTAAGGAAGTTGATAGAGGAAGCAATCAGAATTGGTTTGTTCTAGAATTATAGTGTATTGCTTTAAGGAAGTTTTATTTTCTAGTAAGTCATAGTCAGAGGTTTCATTTTGCTTTATTACTATTTTGAAGAAATGATTAGAGGGTTGCTTGTTCGGTGCAATACTTTTATGGTAATTGTATCGAGTGTGCAATCGTTATTATTGCTATTAATTTATGTTATCAGTTTCATCACTGCTTCTGCTATTTTTATTATTGATATTATTGTCATTATTATTATTGCTATTATTATTATTCTTGCTGTTATTATTATTATTATTATTATTATTATTTTGAAATTGTTTTCGACAAATTGATATAATTATCGAGAATAATCCCGCTAACTCTAATGGTGTTCACTTGCATTGTATAATTAATTTGAAACGGACGTTACTAATACGATATGTATCACTTCATTGTAT
>JAPYMA010002194.1:0-11449 GCA_035041965.1 Anisakis pegreffii
GATGATATGCAAGGATTGGTTTCGCAACTGTTTTTGCTGAACAATGGTACTGAAGAAATCCTTGGCTGTCTGAGACGCATGTTTTGAACATTAATCGATGGGTAGAGGGAATGGAATAGACATAAATATAAGTGAAATAAAGATTGGGTCGCATGATTGAATGCTCAAAACGGAATTGTGCACCGGTATCAGCAAACAGTGATTATAAAGACAAATCTTATTGTTATTAACATCCATTTCTGGTATATGAATGTGATGGTTACAGACGATTGAAAGTGAAATGAACAAGCCAAAATTGATATTCTATCAAAAGTATGGCGAATATTTGAAAGCATTTCTACCGGATAATTTCGCGAAAGCTGGAGGTAATTCAATAATTGCATATTCAACGTGAGAATAGGCAATAGTTCAGCTGATAGAAATTGTTTCATTTGGTTAGCATTGGAAAAGGAACATCACTGATGAATGTGATTTGTTGTCGTTCACTGTTTCGTCTGTTTATGTGTTTGATTAGTTTTATTTAATCTCGAGCGGCTTATTTCTGACATGCAAAGTGTAATTGTGGCAAAAGTGACAAAAAGGTGTTTTTGAAATGAAACTGATTCGAAACCTTCTTGTTCCCGCAAATAAATTCAACAGTTACTTTAAGGCGACAACGATGCAGTGGTTTTGAACGTGCTTTATCCTCTTCTTTCCGAAAAGGCTTCAATTCTTTCGGATATTCTAAACAAGAAGGTTGGTCACAACAGTGAGAATTTTTCAAAATTAGTTATTTGATTGATTTTTATGCGAAGATTTGTATGGCTCATAAAATAAGGTGGAGGAGATGAAGCAGTTCAGTTCATCACCAATTTTTTAATGATATTCTGTTGCAGTACCCATCAGTGCCGGGTGGTATGCGGCGTGAGCATGTAACAAAAGCACATAAGGCCGATCAGTGGGCATTCGCTGCAAAATTCACATATCTTTTGAGTGGTTTTGGTGGTATTGTTCGTAAATTTGGAAGGTTTGTTTGGCGTCTTGTTGAAATTCATTAGGAATTCGCTTGTCTGATGAGAAATCAAAATGATTGTTCACTGAGGGAAATGAGCTTTTCTCTAAATCATTCAGTGACATCTGGAGAATCGGGTAATAGTCACTGATATTCGAGGATCTGAATAAATGAGATGATTTTGAAATGAACTGAATGTTCACTCAGTAGTTTTTGTTGTTGTTTTCAGTGCTGTGCAACGTTGTTCAGTGGAACGCTTATCACGTTTAGCACAACTGCAAATGGAGATGACCGCTCAGGAAAGAATGCTAGATTCATTCTTTGGTCTTCTGAAAACGAATCGCTTCGATGAAAATACTTCCACTGAAAATCTTGAAAAGGGTATCGCATATTTCCAGGTATCTATCCCACAATTTCATTTTCCGTAAAATTTCACTTTCTTCTACAAATTTTAAGAATCGAAAGTGTCTCATGAAAGACGTTTTTTGAAGTATTGCATTTAAGTATGTTTTTATATTTTTTGGTTGAACTCATTAGAAATGAGTACAAAACAATTAAGGATGAACACAGTCTCGTTCATGCTGCTTGTTTTTTGATGATTAGAAACTTGGATTAACTTTCTATCTTGTAGTTAGTTGCTGTCCTGTCCGTGAGTGTGACAGGCTAACTTGCTGTTGAGGTCGTAGGCTAGCGTTCGACACGAATGAACGAAATAGACACTCATTGTCAATGAGATGGAATGATTATAAACGAGAGATTAAATAAGGAAAGTAGACGTAATATAATACAGTATAAAATAGAAAGAATCATCAATAAAATCCTTCAGAATGTCTTCTCAGTGCATATGGATGGTGAATGGTTCAATGCGAATCAAGCATTCAACGATTTCATTTCGCAGTTTCTGTTGGGTCTTAATTGGGTTAAAGTGAATATTCAACGCATCAACTTCTTCCTTATTGTGAGTTATTGATCAGTCATCATAATTGGGAAGTCAAGTTTCTTGAGTTATACATTTAAAATAAGAGCTTATTATTATTATTGTTGTTGCTATTGTTCTAGCCTGGACAAGAAGATTGTGAGTTATCAAACTTCTTGGCGTCCTTACTAGCGATTGTGGCTGAATGTGATCAGCTCTCAATGAGATCGCGAAATCGCTTACCTCAAGATAAGGAACTGAAAATGACTGCAGAGGTTAGTTTGAGTTGTTTGCCGTCATTGTCATACTCCCATCACGTGTTCTTCTTGTTTTTGAGAAATATTAGTCACTCATCATTGTTTGTTTTTTGAGAAATTTTCATTGATTTTCTCTTTTTGTCTATTTTTTATACAAATTTTAGATTGAAAAACAGATAGTGATTGGCGTAAACAGTTTGAATAAGGTGGCCAACATACTGCAGAATCTGTGCTCACTTGCCAGTTGTCAAGTAACAATGCGTGGTTAGCAACAGTTAACGTCGATTAAAGATTATTTCTTTTCAGAATGAAACTGACTTCATTTCGAAATACCATTTATTTTTGTAACAAAAAAATTTTTTTTTGAAAAAAACAAGAAACAATTGTAGAAGTGGAAGGTTTGGAGATGGATCGATTGAAGGAGATGATGCAAGGAGCAGTTGAGAAAGAACATGGTCAGATCGAGACATCGAAAGCACAAAACCTTATCAAGTTGGTTTTTGTTCTCAGTCATTTTCAGATACTTCTGTAATCATCATCTTCATCAACAACATCACCATCAAAAATCAGTATCAATCAGCTAACGAAAGGTTTGCTTGGTAGATGAATAGACGATTTGTTGAATAATATCAGCAAGCAGTTCCATCTTGATGCACTGATTGTGCGTGATTGAATGATCGTTTTATGAAAATTAGAATCATTAGAATGCCTTCCTTACACCTCATAAATTGACCATCATCAATGAGATTGCTTTAAAACAAAACTTTTTTGTTTCATTTGGTAACATCTATGTGTATGGCCTATCGGATCTTATTCCCAATAACTTATACTAAGTTGTTTTTTTTTCAAAGAGTAAGTCTTAGTTTTTTGTTATGCTTTTTTGAAGAGAACTATTCAATGATGGTTCCAGCGACAGTGGTACTACTGTTCGGAACCAGAAAGCGCCTTTCGTCATTCAGTTAGTTGGTTGCCTTTTACAGAAATTGTAACAAATACATGAAAAGAGAAGCAGCATTTGTTTGTGCATCTAAACACACCCCTGGGCTGTGAATAACCCATTTCAATAGCTATTGTTTTGTGCGTTGGTTGCTGCTCTTACTGCTGCTACTGTAATTGTTCGTCGATGGCTCGATTAAGTGCTCATGGTGCTGTTTGACATATACTGCTTGCATCCTTTCTCATCTTATTTCACCGGTTTTGCGATCGTTTGACATCTCATTCATCCAGTCTGGGTATATCAACGATACGTTATATAGTGCAGGGCAGGCTTCTAAACCGAGGTGCAAGTTTCCCGTGGTGAGGGGGGGAGGAGCGAGATGGCATGCCATGGGATGCAAGAGAGGTGCGGGAAGGGTACAGGAGGGGATGCGAGATAAGGTTTTGCTTTTTATACAGTAAAGTAGGCGAGAACGCAGTTCAACGTATGCATGTTTGTAAAGTAGGCGAGGATGGACTTCAAAGTAAATGCTTTTGAAAAGGCTAGAACGTACTTTAAAGGTATACACTTATCTACAGTGCTAACACTCACTGTATTCAATACAGTGTATTGGATGAGAGATCCTGATTCGGTGTTGTGTGGAGTGCGAGGACATTTGAGTATTGTAATGGGGGTGCGATCACATCTTGAAGTTTTCTGTGGGATGCGAAGGGGAGAACGACTGAGAACCACTGACATGGCACAATAATGCTGCAGTATGACATGGCTTAGTTAAACTCGTTTTGGGTTTGCTGGGACGTCGTTTAGTTCGCTTCGATCATGTTCAGTTGAATATGGATAGTATAGAGCTTTTAATGGGAGCAACGATGACAGCAATAGTGATGTGTCAGCGGATATCCTTATTGTTAGATATATCACTGTTAATCAATGAAAACGCGCTTTCGCTGCAGTGAATAACGCCACAGGTAGTGAGCTGGTCTTGAGATTTTAAGATTCAAATTATATTAAGAACAGGTAATACGTTTTCTGTAATTTGATCGTACTGAAACTAAGAATAATAAGAGAGATTCTGAAGTGGATGGTAATCGAATTCGATTGCTTTGCTGTGTGGTGCAGTCATAAACGAGACGGTATTCGTCGAATGAAGAGCACATGAATCTTATCTCTTTATCTCATCTTTTCGCTTCTTAATTTATTTCGTTTAATTTAATTTTCTTGAAGTTATTCTCCTTCTTTTCTTCATTTGTGTGCTTCTGATGGATAATTTTCCTGCAAGTAAACAGCCTAATGTTTATTTATTTGAATTAGACCATTATCACTGTTGTTATTGTCATTGAATAGCTGATTCAGTTCGTTTGAACAAAGTGGAATACTTCTTTGATTATTATTCATATTTCATCATCATCGTCGTCCTCACCGATTTTCGCTATTCGTGGTTTGATTCGTTGTTATTTTTGCTTCAAATGATTCGATTTGATTGCAATTATCCATGAGTAATATCGCGTTTCACTGTTACACTAATGACATTCTTCCATATATGCTTTTCGAGAATATGCTTTCTGATCGACATTGAAATTTTTAGTTTCAGTTTCTTGGTTTGGGGATATTAACCGTTTACCGCTTCGCTTTCGTGATGTTTCCTCCCTCTCCTCATTTGAACTAAGTTAGACTCTTTAGCGTAGAACAAACGCGTTTTGCGGAGTTCTAATAAATGGACTCAGCAAATAGGTGGATGGAGAAGTTGAGATTGAGATGACCAGCGCCTTAATCATAATGACGATGATGATAATTGATAATGAATCAAGGAATCATTTCACTTTCTGCCGACAGCAACTTCACTCACGTAGTAACTGAGTTGTTTTCAGGAATTATCTGAGTACATTACGTGGTGTTCTTGTTCAATTGGCTGATCACTTGGATAGAGGTACTTTCGAAGTGAACACTGCTGAGAACAAGGTCATCATTGGTGTTGTTATTGCAATTTATTTTGAACATCACAGTGATACTGATCAGTTTTATTATTTCTTTCTTGTCTACTTAAAATCAGTTTTGTTGGTGATATGTGATATAAGAGAGATGCTTTATGTTTATCGTAATGATGGATCATTTGATTGGTTTTCAGCCATTCCCACCGCTGTTGGAGAGAGCACATATTCGGAAGCAAGATGCTGTTGAAGCTGAAGGATTACGATGGCAGATCGAGAAGAAAGACAATGAAATTGTGGAACTGAAGAAGACTTTGCGTGCTAGAGCTGATGATATATCCAATTATAGGGTTCGATATGATCTTTTCGAGTGTTATGTGGATGTTTATGTATGAAAATCAATTCAAGAAGTTTGATTGTTACGTTACTTTTGGAGTAGAAATCGAGTGGTGTGTGGCTTGAGCGAAGAAATTAAACAACATTTGATTGAATTTAGTTGCGACTTGAAATGGCCGATAAAAAGATTGAAAGTTCTGGTAAGGCAGATGAATCACGTGTGCAACGTTTACAAGCACGTAATGACGAACTGCAAACTGAACTGAAAAAGTCGAGAGCGTTAGTTTTCATCTGTTTGATTTTGTATTGCGTCAGTGATTTTCGTTTGTGATATTCGCTGCTGAGAGAGTTCACTGTTAATGTGAACAGAATTATTTGTACGGTGGACAAGCAGATGACATCTGTGACACATATGTATTGTGACTGAATTGCAGAGAGTTTGAAGAAACAATGGATGCACTCCAACGAGATCTGTATGCAACGGAAAAGGAGAATGCTGAATTGAAGGAACGTGCGAAGAATATGAGCAAGAAAGCATTGCTTATGGTTCGTTTTCATTCTGGAGTTCGAAGTTGACCTCAGTGAAAGTTTGCTCATTAAGGCGAAATCACTTATTGCCCGTGAAAATCACCTGGTTTTAAGAAGTAATGCTTCACTTCTACCAAAAATCAGCGAACGTTTAGCGGTTCGATTGTTTGACGTGTTTGTATTCATTCGTTGAATTCATCAACTTTTGAATGATATATTCTCATTGATGTTTCCATTTCAGAATCTGAGTAATACTCTGAATCAACAGAATATTTCCTCAGTGCCATCAACGCCCACTTCAGGAGGTGCATCATTCACAACACATGCTGCAGAGATCGCTTTCCTAGAGGCTGAATTGTGTGAGCGACAGAAAGCTTTGAAATGGGCTGATACGCGAATTAGGCAATTGAAGGTATTGTTCATTTATACTTACTCATTTTAAGTAATATGATTTCGAGGCATTCTCTTTTATAGATTATAGCGTAGAAATGTAATGGACGATGATGAATTCATAAACCATTCACTTATAATTAACGTTGTATTCTATTGAAGGCACAGCAAACAATGAGACTGTTGTCTGAAATGCGTCCACTAAGTGTACCAAACGATATTTGTGGTCCGTTGACGCTTGCTGCAGCGCATAGTGCTGAAAAAGAAGAATTGGACAAAATATTGAGAGAAGCTGAATCTCTACAAACGGTTTATTACCTACAATTTTACTTGTCATTTCTCAACTTTCAGTTTGTATTCTCTGCGGAGAGTTGATCTTATTTTTGCCTGTCATATTTTTGTGATAATGCTCAAAGGAATCATTCTTATAATGTTGCAAAATTTAACGAAGAATTCATTGACGAAAGCACAAAAATTTTTTATCCAGCATGATCAGATTTGCTGTCATCTCTCGTTTCATTCTCTAATTCCGTTTCACCACTCGAATTTGCATTCTTTGATCACATTATTCAATTAATTTCCACTGTTTCGTTCACTTTGAGGAAGCGCGCAAATATCAAATACCGTACGTAAACGATCCTAAGAAATCGCGCAAAGCGAATGCAACCGAAGAACAATTGTATTATGCGAATGCAGCGCTTATCAATCGCCATATACATGATGTGGGTTCTATGTTGTGTTATTGGTTTTCTCTGCGATTATGACTCAAGAATTGAATCTTTCCAAGTCATGAATATCTGTGCATTTGTAAAGCTTGACGTTTATTGAAAATTTTGGTGTTGTTGTGATGTCGTTGAGATAAGTTTGCGCATTTAGCTAGTATCTCGTCCTCGCGAAAAGTTATCCTTCGATGTCATCTTGATGTAACCTGAGCAGAGACATAAGCTCTATCAGTTGTTTGAAAGTTCGAAATCTTACGGTGCTAATTTATTTATGCAAAGGACTGCTTCAGCCAAAGATACATCAGCTTCGTTTTTGACAGAAACAAATTGAAATTGCCGCAGAATTGGATGAAAGATGAAATTATCAAACTCATAATGAATGGTGTAAATACACCTGACCAATATCCAACTGATTGATTTTAGTTAATGCAACGGGCAAAATGTGTTTGGTTGAGGCGTCATCCAGGTGAACCATTGCCTTCACAGTTGAACTGTTTCAAGAGCACAGCTATCACAAAGCCAAAGGTGAGTGCTGCAGCAATATTCGATCTTAGATTGTTGAACTGAAGTTATTGTTTCATATTCTTCATTTCGGCTGTTCCACTTACCGATTATTCGAGATTCATCGATCCTTATTCAGCAAGAGAGTGAGCAGCAGTATCCTTTCAAGGCACTTTCTAGCCGAGTTAATTGCAACTGAATGATTGCGATGGAATTAATTTTGCTTGTTTTAGGATATTAATACGGGACGAATAGGAATGGATTCAAATGAATATAAGAGTGCATATAACAAATTATTCGGTAACTTGGAGGAGGAACGTCGTAAATTCGAAGAAAAAAGGAGTGCTATACTAGTCAGCGCCGCAAGTTGATCAATTGTTTCGTTGGTCATCAATAAGTTTTTCCTTTCTCCATTCATCAACCAGTCTATGAGCGCACACAATCTTGACCATGTTGACCAGTGTTTCTCATAGGGGCATAAATTACCCTCTAAAGGGCAATTCAAGGTATCAGAGGTAATTGTGAGTATAAATCGTTTCCGATTTTCTTGTGTCATTATGCTTGGAAATAGCAAATTCTTGAAGTGGGCGAGGGGAGGGTTTAATGATAGCCTGCCAGATCATCAAGCGGGTAGTGGGGCCTGCAGTCGTGAGAAACACTGACGTGGATCATTTGGAGCATTTAGTTAGAATGATTGAAATGCTGTGGAAAAAGAGTCCGATGGAATGATGTATACTTGAGGCCCACAAAAATTTTAAATTATGCATAATTTTTCTTTATTCACTTGCGTTTTCAGATTTTTGATTTTGGTCTATCTTTTTGACATCATTCAGTGTTGATTTTTATTTGAGTTTATGTAGATATTATTACTGGGTACTGTTTTTTGAAATGTATGGAAATATGTTGATATTGCGGGGTGCTTTATTCTATCTTTGATTACTGTTCTTCTTCTGAAGTTATTGAATATTTTTTGCAGTTTTCAACGCTTTTCAAAATTAAACATGTTATGGACACTCTCTCGAATGTACCACAAAACTTTTCATACTGTTTGTTATGCTCAAATCATAGTTCACATCTGCATTCTATTCATGATGATAAACCCCGAAAAATGAAATGCTATGGTTAATTGTGTGGTAAATGAAAAACAACTGCCATCCGTTGCTCGACATCACTTTCGATGACCCCATATTCGTACGAGCCCGAGCTCCACCAACAGAAGCAGATAATGTGGAAGAGTGGGGACTGTTGAGATATTTGAAGGCACCAAAATTAATTCAAATTAGTGAATAAATGACAATACCCAGTTAAAAATTCACGACAAATATTTGAGGAGATCCAACGGTTTAGCAACAACTTGGTTAGATGGGAAACATCAAACTGAACATTAATCTGAATAATAACTCACGATTAGCATTTCAATGTACGCAGATAAAAAGCAAAGAATTTGGGAAGAGGTGAAGAAATAATATGCAAAAATTAGATCCAAAATCGCTGGAATTAATATCACCTCCAATCGTTCACGCAGACAACAATATTGAAGTTTCAGAAGAAGAATAATCACATTTATATGGATTAAATGAAAGATAGGAACTTATGAACAAAAACTTCCGGAAGCCCAACCACAGTTGAAAAATCATTTGAAATGATTATCAAGTTATTAATACCTTCCAAAAAAAAGGATGAAAAATTAACAGTATTAACAAAAAGGATGAAAATTTTCGAATTCTTCGCATGAAGCAGATAGAAAGTCGTAGCGTAGGAACAAAACAATTGGCATGACGACAAAGGTTTTCGGCAAACGCCCATACACAGCGAAAATGAATTGAATAAGATTATGAAACTCGGAAAAGCGAAAGTGATGAAACTGACATGGCACGAATACACATTTTATACAGTAAGCATGAAAATGTGATGTGATTGAATCAAGATAATTAGATTACTTAAGCAAATTTGGGCTTGAGGATACAGGCACTTCGAAGATGCTGCTCGGGATATTCCTATAGAAGTTTTACATTAACCACGCCATATAGATCAAATGTGATGAGTTTGGCGGTATTATAGAATTACAGTTAGTAGTTTGACATATCTTCAGACATTCAGCTAGATCTCTTTAAATAAGCAAAATCCCTGGACAACATATGTATTGAACTGAAAGCTGAGAATCTCATGAATCCGAATCAAAAAGCAATGAAGTTTTTGAGCAAACTTAAGGACAGAGGTAGTTCGAATATAGTACTCGAGATATCAGTTGCAGCAGGGTCATTCGAAATGATCATCGAGTTATTAATACCTTCCATCATCAGTATTAACAAAAAGATGAAAAATGTCGGGTTCTCCACACAGATCGTATAGAAAGGCGTAGCGTGGGGATAAGAAACTTTCGCAAAACGAGGAACGCTTTCCATAGACGACGTACACAGTAAAATGAACTGATGTGAATAACAGTTTAATATTTGAAGAAGCGATGATACTAAAAGGCATATACACACATTTTAAATGGTAAGCATGAAATTGTGATATGATCGAATCATTATAATTAGAATCATGAAGCAAACGAAAAGGAGCAATCAAATCATATCAACGAAACCATTTGAATAGCATACCAGCAGGCACTCAATGCGGATAACTCAAAATATTGTGTGAATGAGGGGAAGATGCACGAAGAGCGATTTTAGTTGGCCAGGTTTCAATCGCAGGCTCCTAAATTCACTGAAAATTTGGCATTTTATGATAAGAAAAGGTTGCGTGACCGTACGAACGAGAGAGCACTTTTTCCTCTGGAGAGATCGGACCATGACCCCCTCAGACGAACTGCTGTTGGTTGCATTGACTGTGGGCATGGCTAGTTACCGTAGTCATTTAACCCCGGAGCTATTGTAAATAAATTTTATCGAGCAGTTCTGCCTACATGAGGAGATATATAGCTATCTCAACTAGCGCAGTGGCGCTATAGCACCACAAGAGTTCATATATTCAAGCTACCGGTATTCTCAGGTTTGCTCAGTAACATATCAAATTCTCTGCACCACTCGATTCCTCAGAACCCCTGCATTCAGAATATCATACATATTGCTGAACAGTTCTGATTACATGAGGAAATGTAGTTATTTTTTTAAAGCCATCTCAAAAAGCGCAGAGGTGCTCATTCAATACATTGTAACACTATAGATCAATGCATACATTACCATATGGCAAGAGGGATTACCATCTTCAAGGTAACCGTACCCTCAGGTTTGCCTGGTAACATAAGAATTTCCTCACACCATTCGATTTCTCAGAACCTCTGGTTTCAGAACGACATATATTGTACCGCGCAATAATGATTACATGCTGTTTTCGCACTTCTATAGAGGTTGCCATCATGGAGCCTACCGTACTCTCGGCTCTGCCCAGTAACATATAAATTTCTTTGCATCATTCCATCCAGCGGAATCAGGCATTCAGAAAATATATATTTCACCGAGAGATTTGGCTTAACTGAGGTGATATAGATATTTTCCTGAAGCCATCTCACTATCAATTAGCGCAGAGGTGCTCATTTATATAAACAGTATCTCTATAAATCAATTGTACACATTACTATGGCGCTATAGGAGTTACGATCTTCAAGGTACCGGTAGTCTCAGGTTTGCCCGGTAACATATGCATTTCTTTACACCTCTCGATCCACCGGAACCCCTAGATTCAGAAAAACGTATATTTTGTTGAATAATTTGGCTTACTTGAGGAGATATAGTTATTTTCTTAGTACTATCTCAAGGCTATGCGGGTGCCACATTCAAGCCTACTGCACTCTCAAGATTGCCCATTAACATATGACATTGTGGGAAGCATTCGATCTAGCAGAATCTCCAGATTCAGAACATCGTTATTTTGCCGAGAGATTTTGCTTACTTGAGAAGTTATTTTCATAGATCTATCTCAAGTAGCGCAGTCGCGCTCATTT
>JAPYMA010002195.1:0-25829 GCA_035041965.1 Anisakis pegreffii
GAACTGCGATAGGCTAAAATTCTAAAATTCTAGGCTAAAATTGGCTAAAATTCTCTCAAAATCCACACTTTGCTCACATACACTTGAAACTTCTGCCGACGTGAATACACAATTAGAGCATCTATTGACTGACTATGTTTACTAGTAGAGGCGCATGACACACGTATTTCTTACACAGTTACTTTTGAGTTTGTTTTCCCCCGAAGGGGATGGGCCGTTCCCGGAGGTAGGTGCAATACCGGGTCGACCCGCGGAAGGTGAGGAGCAAGCCCCTTCAAACCTCCCTGTTCTTCAAAAATAGATTAATCTCGAAGTGATCGATTGACCACATATCAGAGATTAAGCTGATAAGAACAGATACTACACTTTGATCTTAGCCAATAGGCCGAGAAGCGATACCTTATAAATGTCTACGTGACGGTCATAGTCACCAGGGGAGCAAATGTCGAACGATAGCAAAATTTTCAGCGAGTTACGTCTTTTGCAAGTCTTGATCACTGTGCGAGAGACGGTGATTGAACGAAAGAGACACTGACAAAGTGCGAGATATAGACGCAATCAATGAAAAGTTGTAGAGATGCAGAAGAAAAACAACTCGCGTCAGCACCCTCTTATATACCCATGATATTTTGATAGCTGCCTAGAGACAGAAATATCATTCATTATGCAGAGGGTTAAAGATGCAAAGTATTATCAACGAGAGAGAGAGTGACATTCAATATCAATGATAACAGAACGGCATAACGAATAGATAATTACATATAAGCCGAATCATAACCTGGCTCAGCCTCAATAAAATCAATACCACTCGGTAAAATCAATACCGCTTGGTAAAATCAATACCGCTTGGTAAAATCAATACCACTCGGTAAAATCAATACCACTCGGTAAAATCAATACCACTCGGTAAAATCAATACCGCTCGGTAAAATCAATACCACTCGGTAAAATCAATACCACTCGGTAAAATCAATATCGCTCGGTCATCTCGGCCTGTCCTTACATATGTTCTAACGGAATAGGGAAACGGCACACAAATGCCCATTTCTCGTATTTTCACTGATACTACAAAACTGGTTGAAAGGTAACAACTGGAATATTGTGTGATGAAATAAATCGAGTGAACAATACGAGATAATTAGTTAGCAACCAAATGAGAGCGTCGATAATGCCTAGTAACATAATTAAATCAATCGATTTCACACAAAACTTTCATGCACCCGAGTGAGATCAGCTACGATACACAGAACTCTAAACGCTTGGGGACTGCACCTCTGAATTATGGTATCAGCATTTTGTGCTGATCAGATCGATTGCTCACCTGGCATGCACTGAAGAACTGATTACGACTCAGTGGACGCCCTAATGCAGCCATCGGCAACCCCCGACCCGCCGGCTAAAATTGGCCCGCCGATAATAATTTTTGGCTGGCCAGATGAATCTGACAGTTTGCGTTTAAAGGGGTAAAAACGAAAAGCGAAACGATTTCAAATTATTTAGCTACCACACTAGAGATTTTCGTCACAGAATTTTCCTAATAGACGACTGACTGTGTCGCCTACACCTATAATTTCTCTTCGCCAGTCAGTTAGCTGCTCGGAAAAATTTTTGACCCACCCTCAAACCGACTTGCCGATGGCCGCCCTAACGGTTTCAGCGATAGATCAGAGGTAGAGCACCCATCTGCTGCTGATAACTGGTAACTGACGGGTTCGATTCGCGTTTGCCGATAAACTTTTGCTCGAAACTGATCGTGAATGCTTTAGGAATGTCACTGGTGATGTTAGCAAGCCTGGGCAAGGCTGTCGTTTGGCTTGAATCTAATTATCTGCTCGTGTTATCTCGCATTACATCGCGCAACAACTATTCGGTGAAGATCGAACGTTGCAGTCGATAACCTAGAGGTGTCGCCGCATCCGTCCCACGAATGCATTCCCGCTTGGCAGGTTCGGTTCCCGTTTGCGTGTGTTTGTGGTGTTAGCTTTTGTTGCTGTTGCGAAGACGACCATTAATAATATGGTTTATCCACACTAATGAATAAGGACGATAATGACGATTGAGTAGAGTGGTTAGTGATCAACTGACGATCGCGAAAGATGCCGACGGTGGCGAGTACAACACTACAATAACTACGAGTGACAACACTGAGTACACGAACAACACACTGACTGACACTGGTACACTGAGACGAGCTAACTAGACTGAGCTATTTATATAGGCATTGGGATCAGCTGATCACAAAACAATGATCACATATTGCCAATGATGGTCAGAGAACACACGATATGTAAAGCACTATAGAGAGACATACAAGAGACCGTAAGCAATAAACAAGAGATCACTAGATTTATCTCAATATCATCCTTGACTCACAATCAGCAAAAAAGGTAGAGCCCCACTGACCTCTGGTACTTGACGGGTTCGATTCCGGTTCGATGCGGAGGAGGAATGTTTTGCCGGAAACCGAATGGTGTACCAATATCATTAATGTTGTGCGCCTGAGCCAGCAGGCTATATGAAGAGATGGATTTATCTCAATATCATCCTTCACCTCCACCCTTAAGCCCTTAATTTGTGACTGTCTGAGCCGAATGAAATGATTGGTCTGCGTGATCGTTGAGGATATCGTCTTAGTGGAGTTTCAGGAGTTGTATCAGGAGTTGAGCTGTTCGGAGTACCTGATCCCATTCGAAATCGTTCGATGGCTGTGGTTTGAGTATAGATCTTCATCTGAGTTGGTTCTGATCAAGTTTGACCACAACGGGCAATGTTTTGTTCGAATATGAGTGGTGTGAATTTATTTTTGCAGATTTACCTCTTCTTAAACATATCGCCCAGCAGTATTCCTTACGAAACAGTGATTTTATAAGAAATATTACTGGATGATATTTCTGATTGTGAGAAATATTGTTTCCAGAGTGCAAAATTTTTAGCGGATAACTTTTTGCGGTGAAGAATTGGATTAATTGGATAATTTTTTGTAGATCGGTCCGGAAGATTGGGACGAAAGCGAATTTCTTGTGAAATTTTTTAGAGCGTCTAATTTTCAAATCACTAAAATTGCTCATTGCCAATGATTTCAATAGAATTTTCTCGATGAATTGACAAAGCGTTTCAAAACATGCCACAATTCTATGGGGTATTCATTCGTGTGTGAATGTCTAGCAGAACGTACAATTTCTGTGACTCATACGGGTGAAGTTAGCATCTCTCAATGCAGAGTGGAGCTTAAGCCTCGATCTCAACTTGCACTTGAACCTCAGCCTGACCCTCAAACTGAGCTCAAACACGAGATTAAAGACCTGAGCCTAAGTTTAAAATAATTGCGAGCAGAGGTGGAATCAACAGTCACGCCGACGAACCTGTCGCTGCGGACGACTTTTACAGACCGTCCACGGAAACGAAATAGCACTGAGGAGGCTGAGGGATAAAAGCGAAAAACAGCAGAAAAAAGACAAAACAGAGAAAGACGCAAAACGATCAACGAAGCGAGTATGAGAAAATGAGAGAGACAGAGTGAAACAGAAAGTGAGAGAGAACGAGAAATTTAGAGAGAAAATGGAACGACACAGAAATGAAACGCCGAGAAAGAGCGGGTGGAAAAGAGAGGGACAGAGAGCTAGCAAAAATTCTAGTCAAATAATGAAATTTATAAAATATATTTTTTTTTGGATGAGTCATGGACTCGATGGCATTTATTCGGTGGGAATTTTAAGGTTTTGGTTTTTTCTTATTCCGAACAATATTTTGAAATTGAATCTAATGAAAAGTTTCGAATTTTTTCGGGCAATCAGAAGGCGAATTGGGGGTTGAGGGGGGGGCGAAATAATTTCGAATTATGGTACCAAATAATTTTTTTGATGTTGCGATCCAATCCGTTCGCCGAAATAAATTTCACTTGAAACCGACTGGTGCTGTATCAATATCATTAATAGTAGTGTTTGCAAAACATCGAGCATTTTCTTAATACCGAGATCGGTATTAATACGGTTACCGTATCGTTTTCGGTACCGATACGATACGATACGATACCGTATTGAAAAGCAACTTTTGAAGTGTAGAAATGTGACTTGTTCAACGCATTCTTTTTGAGACAATCTGTTCAGAATTATCAGAAAAGGAAAATTTATTTAACGAATCACTCACCAAATCTCAACAAATTCAACAAAACACAAAAATCGGTATCAATCACGCTCAGTCGTGATCGATACACTACCAAATTCACCTAAAATCACTTCTTGTGGTACGAATAATACCGAAATACCGTGAATATCCACACCACGAATCCCGAGATCCATATCGCTTCTCTAATACCGCTATTCGGCATCACCGAGATCTCGTGCAAACACTAATTACCGTTCCATTACTTCCATTACACTACCGTTTCAGTTTACTATCAACTATTTACCTAACTGTCATTTCACATTCTTTCACGTTACTATTGTTCTGGTGATAATGTTATCAGTGTTATCATTAAATTCATCTCTCGAAGGCAACCACTGGGAGGGGGGTGATTACGATGATCGATTGCGATCGATACGGATAAAATTTTTGAATTAAGGTTTTGAATTTAAGGTTTCGAAAGGATTTTCGCGATTCGCAGTTGCTCACGATTCGGTACGAACAGCTGGAGCGGATTGGAAGGAAGGGTGTGCGGTCATCTCCCAGCCGTTCTGCAGTTGAGTCGCTGGTGCGGGTGAATTCCATTTCTTCTAAAACGTGGACCGCTGGTGGACTGCCACTGGGCTCGGAGCTAAGCCCCACGAACCTGATTTGCAGATCATATGAAATCGTTTGACTCAGTTCAATGTTGCTAAATGCGTTATGAGGAGAAATCTCTCAGGTGTTTGTGGTGGTTACTCGCCGAAGCTTATCTCTATTTGCTGCTACCATCAGCCGTACGAGTTTTACAGGTCGTACACACAGCAGCAGTTCGATTCGGTATCCTGTAAAACTCATACAATTAATAGATTGATTCTAACAGCGATATGCTTCATCCTCTCGCAAGGCCTAAGCTTAAGCAAGGATATGGGATCAGGCTCGAGCCTGATCTGTCAGGCTAAACTATCATCTGTTCACTTTATAAGCCAGTTTATTAACGTACGAGTTTTACAGATTGCGCATTGCATGTGACTCTGAGCAGAGCAATTTAGAAGTGTTATTTAGAAGCTTTTTATTTCCATCCTCATCATTATTGTTAAGTTTTTTTTGTTAGTATTATTGTATTGTTATTACTATTACTGTTATTACTACTTATTACTATTACTGTTACTGTTAATATTTTTATTGTTTTAATGTTTTCATTATTTTTATTGTTTTTAGTGTTGTTTTATTGTATTTATCGTTATTATATTTATATTAATTATTATTATTATTATTGTTAAGGTAAAAATTATAAAAGCAGATGAATATTGATAATAATATTAATGAAGAACAAGTAGCTGATGTTTCACCGCGTGCAACCTCATCGCGAATTTCAAGCGCCCGTATCGGTGTGAAAGGTCAGGTTTTAACATGTTTTATGATCGTTGGGTAATTTTTTACCCGCTGGGTAATTTTCTACTTTAGGTTGGCCAAATCAAAACGGCATTTCGTTCACATTCGCAGTTGGGTGTTTGGCACTTTTGCTGATTACGGGCGCCACTGCGCGCATGTGCTTAGATTACCGCTTTGCTTGATGTGTATCGATGCAAACTTCCAACGTTGCTAAATGCATTGTAAGGGGAAATCTCTCGGTGTTTGTGGTTACTCGCCGAAGCTTATCTATTAGCTAGTGTCATGATGGCATTCATACAATTCTATGATGATATCCTTATTTCCCTTGCCAGTGCAGTTATTGTCTGTTATTAGTGCTATTAAGGTTCTTGATAACTTTGAGAAATGTATTCAAATGAGCGGAGAGGCATTATAGGTTCTTCAGTTTTGTTTTGATAGCTACACTGGCATATGAAAGGAACAAAAATATCCCTATAAAACTGAGTTTCACGAACGTAGGGTATGAATTGCCTTATGAAGTTAGCGGTAGGTCTGGAAAGTTCGCCTGGACCGCGCACCTGTATAGTCGAGTTACTGACTGGTGACTCGTTTTCCTCGTAGTGCTCTTTGATAACAGCTGGAATAAAGTTCCAATGTTATCAAATGTGTTATGAGGAGAAATCTCTCGGTGTTTGTGGTTACTCGCCGAAGCTTATCTATTAGCTAGTGTCATGATGGCATTCATACACTTCTATGATGATATCCTTATGTCCACTGCCAGTGTAGTTTTACTTAGAGCACAGTAAGAAATGTAATATGGACTAAAATTGCGTCCGGATGCCTTTACTTCATAGAACATGACAGTTATGAGAATAACTGTAATTGTAACATTTAAAGTTATTGTTATTGTCATTAATATGGTTATAATTGTCATAGGTATTACTGATTACTTTACTATTTGCTGTAGATTTATCAAGGGTGACGTGAGATTATGATAAATATATTACGGCTGCTATAACAGTCATAATGAACACATACGATTTGTAATAATTCATAATAAGCATGCAGAATTTATTGCTATTGCTATTATTATTGTTATTATTATTATTATTATTAATATTATTATTATTATTGTTGTTGTTATTATTATTTTTATTATTATTACTATTATTGTTTTTGGTTGTATTTCAGATGGCCGCAGTATATCTTCTCGAAATAACGATGAAAATATTAATGATAAGACAAGGAGAATGAATAATAAACGAAATAGCTCAGAGAGTTCAGAATGTGCCGATCCATGCCCGATTTGTCTGAGACGTCGGGAGGACGAGGCAAAATTAGATTCGTGCGATCATCGCTTTTGTTTCGAGTTCGTTTCTTTTTATTATTATTACTGTTATTATTATTAGATATTATTTGATATTGTTTATTATTTTGTATATAATCATTTTTGGAAATATTCATTAAACATAATAATAATGTGAATATTTATTTATTTATTTAATCAGCAAATTCAACTCATTACGAGTCAATGCCTCTCTGTTATCACCAATATCACTGATATCACATACTTCCTTCGTTGGCATTCTTCTTTCCGCGCAGCTAACGATAATAGCGTTGGGAATCATCTGTCTTCGTGAAATCCGAACTTGGATTATTGATCTGGCAAGCACAGAGGTTTTGGGCTACTCTCCATCCCATATTGCCAAATGATTTCTAGGGGGAGAATGTGGATATTATTAACGTAATAATAATAATAATAATAATAATGTGAATATTTTTATTATAAAAATAATAATGTGAATATATATTATTAATAATGTGAACATTATTAAGTCTTTGTAAATATTATTTCTGTTCTCCTTGACTGTTATTTAGTGTTATTAAGTAACAATTTTTGTGAATTCAATAGATTGTTCTGAATTATTATTATTATTATTATTATTATTATTATTATTATTATTATTATTATTATTATTAGGCATGTCTTCTGAACGGGTACAGGTCGCACGCATCTGAGGCTGCCTGCGGGCAGTAGAACCGTGGCGTGGCGCGTGCGTGTGCGGGTTGCGATGCGCCACATTCGATAGAATTGACTAAAATTTTCGTTGATTTCATAAACGATTAATGCTTTCTGAAGAATAGACAAAATTCGGTATTAGATAATAGATAGAAGCCGGATCATAGGCTTACAACATTAGTGATATTGGTACACCACTCGGTTTCGAGCGCAAAACTTACCTCCGAATCGAACGGGAATCGAATAGGGTTTGTACGGGATCCCGACATTCCGGGATTTCAGTTCTGATCCTGAATCCGGGATTTAAGTTTTGAAAAATCCCGGCATCTCGGGATTTGATAAAACAGGTGGTCAATTTGTGTGATTTTGAATAGTATGCCCATATTGAAGCAAGCCATAATCATTCCCATTTCATTCGTATGCATTCGTCTTTGATGATTGCCCTCTATCATTGATGAACAGCTAAAGAAATAGACGCAATTCAGACGAATGACATGATTAACGACTGCTCGATGAACTTTTACGTAACATTTCATTGAATATTCAACTGATTATTCTACTCTTCATTGGTTTATATCACGCTCATCTGGGTGTATTTCTATAAAGACTAACAGAAATAATCACATTCTCTAATAAGAACCAAGAGCAACAAAATTCACCGAAATTTTGAGTCGTTTCCTCCCACAAGATTTGTTCGGCTTCGGCTTTATTTTATTTAATCAGCAAATCAAACTCATTACGAGTCAATGCCTCTCTGTTATCACCAATATCACTAATATCACATTCTTCCTTCGTTGGCATTCTTCTTTCCGCGCAGCTAACGATAATAGCGTTTGGAATCATCTGTCTTCATGAAATCCGAACTTGGATTATTGATCTGGCAAGCACACAGCTTTTGGGCTACTCTCCATCCCATATTGCCCAGTGATTTCTAGGGAGAGGGACTCAGAAGGAACCCGAAAATACATTGCGATTGATCGACTGAACACTTATCCAGCGATCGTTCAGAGTAGTTGTTTGGAACAGCCATCAGTAGTGAATCAGTAATCGTTCGTTATCAATAATAAACGATTTATGTAATCGAGTAGATGCATAGCAATCAGCGTATAAAGCACTCCACAACCAACCAATAACGAGTTCCTGTTACCCTAGATAATTTGCATAATTATATCCAGCCGAATACCAACGACAATCCATTAAACAATCGCAACAGTGACGAACATTCACCGAAATTTTGAGTGGTTTCCTCCCACAAGATTTGTTCGGCTTCAATATTCCATCTGTTAATTCAACTGCTTGTTCTAACGACTACGAATCTTTTTACTTGGCTATTTGAAAACATTCCCATCCGATCGAAATGTACATAAATTCTCACTGAGATCACTCATAGTGAGAAAAAATTGTCGAAGTGAGCAAAGTTGTTCCATTCAAAAGGATCTTAAGCTTGAATATCAAGTACATTTGCATGATTTGTGATCGAAATTATCAAATATGTAAGTGCTCGATGGTTCGATGAAAATCCATTCAGGATATTTTTTTAATCGTTTAGATAGACTCTGAACTTTAAATTGTTTCAAAATTCAATTGATATAATTCACGCGATGCATTTCTTCCTTAAAAAAATCGAAATTTCCGAAACGGCAGAATTCACATTGTGCGCATTGTTTTAGCCTCAATTTACGCCTAAACCCCGCTGGCTAGGCGAGCAGGCCAACCGAACGAACACAACCGAGTAATTAATTAGTTGCCGTGAACGCTTTGCATAATTAATCGTAGCCAAATACCAATCCAATAAATAATCATTACTCTAATAAAATAAATATTCCGCCGATCGCTCACAGCGATTCACAAAACAACCACTCGATGTCCAAGTAATAATTAATCGTCCCATTTATGCTCACTCAATGCCGCCTCCAGAACGGCCTCTTTCAATCGCTCGAATATCGGATCATGAGCACCCGATCGCGATGCACGTGCATCCAATGACCGCACCTAACATAACGAATAATAACAGATAATAGATACAAGCCAATTATCGCTACTATTTAAAGGCATATCTGTGAGTGGTTAAAGCTGAATGCGATCTGCCCAATGTGCAAAAGGGCGGTGACTACAGTGATGCATAATATACGGGACGACGGGGAGGGCGGGCAGTCCTATGATGAGTTCGTATTTATTATTATTTGTATTATTTATTATTGTTATACTTATTATATTATTTATTCATGTTTAATAAAAGTAGTGTTTTTTGGAATATTGGGCTGTGGCGACTTGCAGAATGCGTGCGGCAGTGGGCGGGGCTTGCTGTGGCGGCTGTGGTGCAGTGTCGAGCGAGCGTGCAGCAGTTAACAGCAAGCCACGCCCAGCGCCACACGCACGCGCTCTCGTTAACAAGAGCGATCGTTCGCTTACGTAGAGGCCACCATAGAATAATGTGGCGGCTGGATTAGAAGTTTATATTAGTAAAATTGTTATAAGCTATGGTAAAATAACGATAATTCTAGTGACCGGTCAATCTGCCTAAAGACATTTTGACTGACGACAGTTTGCGTAACGGACAGTTTGCCACAAAAAACAGTTTGCGTAACGGACAATTTGCCACAAAAAACAGTTTGCGTAACGGACAATTTGCCACAAAAAACAGTTTGCGTAACGGACAATTTGCCACAAAAAACAGTTTGCGTAACGGACAATTTGCCACAAAAAACAGTTTGCGTAACGGACAATTTGCCTAAGGGACAGTTTGCCTGGTAGGCGAAATATCCATTAAAATCTGTAAGTTAGGCAAACTGTCCGTTAGGCAATGTGTCTTTAGGCAAACTGTCGTTAAGCAAAAAAATATCTTTAGGCAGTTTGACCGGGTACCGATAATTTTATATTATGATTATATTGTTGGGATGGAATAGTGATGTGCGTGTGTTTGAAGGATGTCAGTTCACGAGCTGCAACGATTGGCAGAGCAGAAGCGAATCGCCGAAATGCAACAACAACCGATGGATGTGGAGAGAAGAGAGTTGGTGCTGATGATTCGTAATTTGAGGAGAATCATCCGAGAGTTCGATGAAATTTTGTTGAGGTGAACACTGCCTTAAGTTTTCACTATTTCCAATTACATCAAGCCCTGCACACAGTCATAAAAGCACATAGCAACTGAGGATTGCCTCACAAGGGAGCAAGGGAATCCTAAATTGCTATGTGGTGGTGGCGATTGGCCAAAATGATTGGCTAATCGTGCGCATGCGCATCATCGATGAACGGGGCCTTGCGCAGTAGGCGTGGCCTCGGTTTGTGCGCAAGCGTCGTTCATAGTGCGTGGGCGTATGTGCGTGTTGTACGCGAGCGTGCTCGCGTGCGACCCTCCGCCCCTTTTCACACAAAGTAAACGAGTGCCAATAGTGCCTCATAGAAAAGTAACAGTAATAATTTGAAGAAACGAGCGAAATGGCGTTGAGACATCGGCCGAATGGTCACGTCAACGTCAGGTTTGTGTAGAGCGTTGTAATCGTTACCAGTTGCTGCTGGACAGCTTTGACAGACCGAGGTTCGGTTCGGTGTTATTTGTTTATTGATATTATCCGTTATTGATATGACGTCTTGAAATCATTTGCATTGATTGTTGTTTGGTGTGTCAGTGGGAATTGGAACGCAGATAGTGTCGGTTTAGAGCAGTATTCCCAAAGCACTATTCGGATGCTCCATTACCCTCTTCGATGGTCTCTCGGGCTTTCCTTACCCATCCGTCCCCACCCCATCTCGTTGCATTATTTTATCATGTCCATGCAAAAGACGTCAGAACTGATTTCCCGAGCCCTTCCCGTTACCCGAGATTACCCAAACAATGGGTAATTCTCCCCTCCCGTAGTGTGGGAACTCCTGTATCAGAGCGAGTTATCGCAAGAGAAACCGTTGGTGGGCGGTGCTATTTTAAGCGTTCGGATGCGGTCTCAAGCCCCGCCCACTACCTGACACTACAGTATCGTTATAGTTTTATTATTATTATTATTGTTATTATTATTATGTAAATATTATTATTAATATTTTTATGAATAGTTACATCAGTATTATGCATACAGGAGGGAGGTGCTGAATGACCCGACGTTTCGACTACTGGTATATGAAATGGACTTGAGAAGGCGTCCAATCATCCACACCGATAATAGTTTCATCTCGAGTGATACTATCATAAACGATTTTACAAATTATGTTATCAATGGCAGTAATAACAGTAATAATAGTAGTAATAATAATCAGTCACGCGGAAGGATACAGCTAACGCCAGTGTTTTTTATGCTAAATCAAAGCAGTCAGAAACCAAGACTGGCCACATTCATACGACGCGATCTGTCCGTTCTGTTGCGAGTGAGTTTGTTGTTATAATAGTGATTGTGATTAAAACATGATAATGAATGATGTATATGTGGATATGAATGCTGTTAATGATTATATAAGAGTGGTACGACGGACAATATTGTAGTGGGTAGTAGCAGTGGGATGTCGTGGCCGGTCAATCTGCCGAGAGACATTTTGTCTAACGGACAGTTTACCCAAATACATTGTCCAACGGACAGTTTGCCTAACGGACAATTTGCCCAATGGACAGTTAACCGAACGGACAATTTGCCCAATGGACAGTTTGCTTAACGGACAGTTTGCCTAAAGACACATTGCCTAACGGACAATTTGCCCAATGGATAGTTTGCCGAACGGACAGTTTGCCTATTAGGCGAGGTATTCGTTAAAAAACCGTAAGTTAGGCAAATTGTCCGTTAGGCAAACTGTCCGTTAGGCAAAATATCTTTTGGCAGATTGACCGGGTGCCGTGCGATGCATAATTTACTCACGATTGGTAGCTGAAAAAATTCATTGGACACAGCTTTGCCAAGAGCGTACTGTAGGAAACAATCATAGAATGCGATTGTATTAACAAGTAACGAGATTTAGATGATGCCAAAACAAGAGCAAATGCTTCACGTTAATAAGAACTGAAATTATTGAAGGATACACCCACGCACGCGCAATCAATGGACTGGATAATAGACCGTATCTATAAGGCAGTGTGCACACATCAGATCAACTCACCGCAATTCTCGTCGACAGTGGCCAGATTGGTGAGCATTAGACCGGCGTATGCGGATCGCTTTGCCGAGTTGTTGTTTGACTTCGCCTCGTCGGGAGTGGATCTGGAGAGTTTCGACCAGAACAGTCAGTATTTTGGGTGAGCGTTTTGCAGTTTTACGCCGATTGGTCAATTTTGACAATATATTGTTTTGACAATATTTTGACAATTTTGACAATACAATATATTTGACAATATTTTGACAATATATTAGATGTGAAATTATGAGCAGTTGCTCTGCTGCGCTTTTAGAAATAATTAGCTGATGCTAATGTGCTATTGCATGACTGCGTGGGCGGGGCCAGGCTCTATCGGTCGTGCTGCGCGCGTGTGTGGGCGGGACTTGCACCAGTGCCTTTGTTGCGCGCGTGTGTGGGCGGGATTTGTATGAATAGTAGTGATGATTATAGTGAAAATAGTAATAATAATTATTATGTATTATTATATTTATTATTTTTTAACCGTTGTATAATTATTAGTGAGGACGAAGCAAGACGACGGCAGTTGGCGAATGCGAGAAGGTCGGTGAACGAGAATGGGTTTGATGATGTTTTGGTGAGTATATATCACTTTTGTTAATAATAATAATAATAATAATAATAATAATAATAATTATTATTATTATTATTATTATTATTATTATTATTACTGTTATTATTAATAATGTTGTAAATATGATAAGTCCTATTGCCATATCGCTATTGCATAATATTAATGTTATCGCATATGTAATGTAATAATAATAATTGTTTTATTATTATTATTATTATTATTATTATTATTGTTCAGGTGGATGAACCGATGCCAGTGAGCCGCAGACCGAGACCGTTAGTTTTTTCACTTTAGTTTTCATTGGTTTGGCATTTTAATGGATATTAGTTATATATTGATGATGTGAATAAATATTTATGTATGATAGTAATGTTTTGTGTAATAGTATATAGTAATAACAGTGATAATTATTAATAATTGTGAAATATAATAAGAATCAATCAATCTTTTTAATAATCAACGATATTGAATGTTAAAGAATGCGTATTTAAGCATGCCAACGAATCCGTTTCTGAGGTTGCATCGGTCTAGTGTTGGGAATATTCAGGTATGGATAGTAATAATAATTATAATTGTGATATTTATAATAATAATATTAAATAATAATAATAATAATCATAATAATAATATTAATGATAATGATAATAATATCAATGACAATAATGACTAATGCTCCCTCAATCGGTTTTTATTCCCTGGAAAAGGGGTCACGATGCCCCAACAAGGTCTCTATCGCTGTTTCTAACCCAAAATACGTTTATATCTGCTGATTATTATTATATTTATTATATATTATTATTACTGTTATTGTAATGTGATAATTAACTTAGAATGGAGAGAGACAGCCGCATCCAATTAATTCGAGATCGATGCGTTGGCCGGGTCGGGGGAGTGCTCGGAGCGATAGTTTTAATGATGACAGTTCGGTGGAAGTGGTGGTGATTTGTTTTTAGTGTTACTTGTTATTACTGTTTATTGTTATTTGTTGTTGTTATTATTTATTATTATTATTTGTTTGTTGTTATTATTATTATTATTATTTGTTATTGTTATTGTTTATTATTTATTGTAATTATTGTAATGTTATAGATCGAGGAGCCGCGAAGATCTGCAAGGCAACGGTCGAGCAATTTTTTGGCATCGATGGCGAGACGAAGTAACTGTTCAGAATTTATTTATTATTATTTATATTCATTATTAGGCACTTTTTTACTTTGGGAGGGTCGCACGCGAGCAAGCTCGGCGCATGCCACGCCTACTGCGCATGGCTTCAGCCCAAGCGTAGTCTCAGCCTAAGCCTAAGCCTGAGTTCACTTGCTAGCCTCTGCTGTAGCGTCGAGCGATCTGAGGCTACGCTTAGATGAGGCTGAGGTCACCTTAGGCTGAGGCCATGCGCAGTAGGCGTGGCATGCGCGAGCTTGCTCGCGTGCGACCCTCCCAAAGTAAAAAAGTGCCCATTATTATTATTTGTTGTTATCATTGTTATTGTTGTTTTTATTATTGTTGTAATTATAGATGATATGAATGGTATGAATGATTATATTGGCCGAATGATGTCAGCACCTTCGTGGAGTCAGCCGTTACGGTTTATTGGGAGTAATTTATTTAGTGGAAGCAATCCATTCGTGGTGTGTTTATTTGGTGTACTGTTATTGTTATTATTGTTATTATTTATTATTATTGTTATTATTTATTATTATTATTATTACTATCATTATTATTAAATAAAAATATATAAAGGATCATCAAGCGGCAGTTGGTGAGCATTTGGCGATGTGGGATGAAATACTTCGTGAGTCGCGAGAGGGAAGTCGCAATCAAACTACACTACAAACACCAGTTCGTGTTCATTTACGCTCTCATTCTTTGGTGCTCTCCACTCACTGTGTTGTGTCTTTGCTGACTTTATTTCTCTGATTCTCTTGCACTTCTTGATCTGTTTCTCGATAGAGTTTTATTCTATGAATCTCTTCGAATCAATTACTCTCATCTCTATACCTTGTTATTTTGCAAGCGTTTCATTCTATTGCCCAAAAAAGTCTGCAATTTGCGCGATGCCTCATTGTCGCTCTCATTCTCTGCTTCGTTCATTTGCACGATGCCTCATTGTCGCTCTCATTCTCTGCTTCGTTCATTTGCACGATGCCTCATTGTCGCTCTCATTCTCTGCTTCGTTCATTTGCACGATGCCTCATTGTCGCTCTCATTCTCTGCTTCGTTCATTTACACAGTGCCTCATTGTTGCTCTCATTCTCTGTTTCGTTCATTTGCACGATGCCTCATTGTCGCTCTCATTCTCTGCTTGATTCAGATTGTAACGGATGTGACGAGCAATAGCGATGGTGAATCGCAGAACGGGGATAATGCGGCGGCGGTGATCGATGATGATGACGATGGCTCGGAGAGTAGTGGACCGGATAACGAGGAGTTATTCTTTAGGGATGAGTGCAGACTCAGATTGCCGCAGCAGCAACTCAGACGGGGACGGAGCAGTGGTGCGTTGAGGGGGGAAACGGTGAGATGCGTTCTTATTATCACCTGGATTGGCAAGTAGGCCCTCAAACGTTTGTAACGTTGCTGGCCACAATGCTCGCAATGTTTCCGTGCACATTGTTTTAGCCTCAATTTACGCCTAAACCCCGCTGGCTGCTAGGCGAGCAGGCCAACCGAACACAACCGAGTAATTAATTAGTTGCCGTGAATACTTTGCATAATTAAACGCAGCCAAATACCAATCCAATAAATAATCATAACTCTAATAAAATAAATATTCCGCCGATCGCTCACAGCAATTGACAAAACAACCACTCGATGATGTCCAAGTAATAAGTGATAATAATAATAAATGAATGAATGAACATTTTAGAACTCCGAAGTGAATGAAGTGGAGCCAATTGATAGCGATAATGTAAATATTAATAGTAATATGTCGTCGAATAACGTTTGGATGGACACGACTAATCCGAGCACATCAACAACATATAGTGCGGCATTCTCATCAACAGACCCTTTGAGTCAAACATCTCAAAATTCAGGTGATTTATTCTTTTAGTTACATTTTTATTTTATTAGATGTAATATTGATAATAATAATAATGATAATTGTAATCTTTTAGCTTCAACGAGTGGTTTTGTATTGATATCGAATGTTCGAGGTTTATTAATTGCGTTATTTAACTTCGAATTATTGTTGCTATTATGATTATTATTGTTATTGTTATTATTATTATTTTAATATTGCTACCATTATTACTGCAAACTATTATAAGTAACGGTTTTAATGTATTTCAGCGGGGCCAAGTACGAGTTGTTTTGGACACGATAGGAAACGTAAGAGGAGATTAGAGAGTTGTTATGACGAGGATATCGTTCAGTTGGATGACACGGATATAGTTATTAACGATGACGATGACGACGAGGTGGAATTTTTTGAAAAAATTAAAATATTAATATCAGGTTGGGAGGGAGGGGGATGTCGAAGTTAGCGCCGTGAAAAGCCATCACAAATAGAGGGTGGTAGTGGCGGTGTGGCGCATTGCGTCATGGGGACACGTTCAACAGCTCAGAGGGCTTGAGTTCGATTCCGCATGGGTGGAAAATTTTTGCTGACGAATTTCGATCTCTTTGGGGGAGCAGAAACTGGAAAAATAGAAAGGAATTTGAAGAGGGCGCAGTTTATGAGGGCGAACATGAATGAGGCCGTTGCGTGCGTGTTGTCACTGAGGCAAGCCCCGCCCATCACCGCACACTGCAAAGCGCGCGCGTGCGCGTTCCTACATCGACAGTATTTGCGTTACAGTTCAATATTTATGTCTGATGATTATATTTTTCGTTTTATTTTCATTGTTAGTTGTTTGGTGTTATTTTTTATTTTTATTATTATATTGTTATTGCTATTAATGTTATTATTATTATTAGTTATTATTATCATTATTATTGTTACTATTATTATTGTTATTATTTTCATTACATTTCATCTCATTTTCAGGTGACCCTGCTTGATGCACCATCCGCTTCTGGCTCTGGCTCTGGTCGCGCGCCCGTTCCGCCAGCTGCACCCCCCGTGATAACACTGGACGATGAGGTGGAAGAGATCCCAGTTGCGGTCGAAAGGAAATATGCGAAACCGGCGGCGGCGCCGAATCGGGACTCGCCCCGACATCGGAAACGCGAATTGGGCGC
This sequence comes from Anisakis pegreffii, assembly GCA_035041965.1. Taxonomy (NCBI): domain Eukaryota; kingdom Metazoa; phylum Nematoda; class Chromadorea; order Rhabditida; family Anisakidae; genus Anisakis; species Anisakis pegreffii. Next base: position 17,346 of record JAPYMA010002195.1, read on the forward strand.
GGCGCCCTCTCAAAAATCCTCGAAACGGACGCGTGAAAGTGGTGCAGAGCATCAGGCGAAGATGCTCCGATATTCGCAGATTCTCGACAAATATAGACGGAAAATGGAGCAACTCCAACGCAAACGCCCACGCAGCCGACTGGCTGGAAAAGACTCCAAAAAGAAAAGACACGAAAGGGGCGGAGCCGGAGGCGCGCGCAGCGGTCCATTTGCACGATTGAATCGGCAGTGCGGGTCGCTTCTGGAGGGGATGGTGCTTGGTGAGGCGAACACGCAACTGATCGCACAGCTTGCAGCCGAGACCACGCCCACAGAACTGGACGAGTTCGATCAGAATTTAAAGAGAATTTCACGTGTTGTGGAGAGAATTCGTGACTGGTGGGCAGAGCAGGGAGCGGCGGCGACGGGCTCGAGTGGACGGTGCCCGGAGGTTGGGCAGCATTCCCCGGGCAGCGTGTCGGATACGGGCACTGGGCGTACGGGTAATTCAAGTACGGGTACGGCGAAGACTGGGAGCCAGAAGGGTGGCGAGCGAAATGGTACGACGCGCATGGAGGAGGAGGAGGAGACGGTTTACGAGCGATCAGAAGGAAGTGGTGAAGAGAGTGGGGTTGAAGACGAAAGAGAGGGACAGGTGGGGCAGAATGGAACGCGGAGAGCGGAGGTTGCCGCCAGTGATAGCGATCAACATAGGGCTGCCAGTCGCGCAGACAGCACGGGTCCTGAAGCGATCGCAACAGATCAGAGAGGGGAGAGTCCAGGCCCAGATGTCCAGGCTTCCGGAAAGGCTTCATCTGGAGAGGTTACGACCGGATCCGGGCAGCCGGAGCAAAGTCATTCCGGAATCGGAACGAAAAGTACCGCAAAGGAAGGCGTTCCCGCGGGATCCGATGACGTCACTTCTGAACGCGGAGACAATGGAATGGAGGCGTCAGCAAGTGCGCGCCTGTCTAAAAGCCACGCCCACCGTGGGCGGAGCCATCGGAAACGAAGTATAAGTGAGCAGGTTATATGTGGCGACGATGGACAGGACGTTTTTGAGAAAGAAGGCGAAACGACGAGAATGGTTTGTAAATATATGATAGTGATAATTTATGCATTTAATGTTTTGACACTTGTTTACTTTGGGGGGGGGGGATCGCACGCGAACACGCTTGCACATAAACCGAGGCCACGCCTAATGCGCATGGCCTCAGCCCAAGCCCAAGTCTCAGCCTAAGCCTGAGCCTGAGCTCGCTTGCTAGCCTCTGTTGTAGCATCGAGCAATCTTAGGCTACGCTTAGATGAGGCTGAGGTTACCACTTAGGCTGAGGCCCTGCGCAGTAGGCCAAGTGGCCTCGGTTGTTATACGCGAGCGTGCTCGCCTGCGACCCCCCAAAGTAAACAAGTGCCGTATAATTATTACTTGCAATTAGTATTGTGTAGAGTAATAAATATGTTCAATATTAATAATATGTAGAAATAAAAATTACAGAAAGCAGCAGGCACATCGAAGAGTTGCCACAGTGACGGGAGAAGATCTCACAGTCCAGCTGGAGGGAAAGATAGAGACGACTCGCCAAAAACTGAGGACTCTGATGAATTTTAGGTCATCACTTTTAAGTAGTTGTTGTTTTTTGTTGAATCTGAGTGATATGGCTAATGCGCGCGCGTGTGCACAAGCCCCGCCCATCACCGTAACGCGTTGAACGGGGCGTGCGGCGATGGGCGGAGCTTGCGCAGTATTATTTGATATTTTGACTATTATTATTATTATTATAGCTGTTTTTTACTGTTTAAAGAAATTAATATTATTTATTTATTATTGTTCATTATCATGTTCGTGTATTCCTGATTGTGTTTATGTAACAATTTTATTATAAGCCAGCGCGCGTGTGGGCGTGTCCTTTCACTAACTCCGCCCACACGCTATTAATAGAGTTACCAGTTGCAATTTCTGGCTAATCTTACGGTATCGGTATTTGGTTTTGCGTGTTGTTGTGATTAAATTCTTTGTTGAACAGTTTTATTACTAATGTTATTAACCAAATTATTATGCATTTGTATTATATTATTATATATTGTTATTTACGTTATTTTATTATATATTATTATTATTATTATTATTATCATTATTATTATTATTATTATTATTATTATTATGTCTTCATTGTTTTAAAGAAATCGTAATGTTTAAAAAATTTTCAGGTGGGGTACCCAAATGTAGATTGCAATTTTGTATGCGGTATTGCTCAGCAAGAGACGGATATCTCTTTAATTAATTGCAGTAATCAAATAGTGTAATGATCATAATAATGATGGAATAAGTATAATAATAAATAATTAACGATAATAGTAATGAATACTGCGGTTTTATTTGATAAATCGTTTCACACAGAGCGGATGTTTAGGGGGCGGTGTGTTTAGTCATTGAAATGTGGATTGAGAGGGAGGGGGTGCACAGGGATAGGAAGAGGGGTTTTGTGGTGTTCTGGTCCGATTCCGATTGGAATTTGGCTTTAAATTGTTACGGTAGTGAGATTTTCAGGTGCTTTCTTTATTATTATTGTTATTATTATTGTTTATATTATTATTTATTATATAAACGTATATGTAATAATAATAAAGCACCCTGAAAATCTCGCTACCGCAACAATTTGAAGCCAGGTTCGAACTCGAGAATCGGACCAGAGCACCACAAAACCCACTTCCTATCCTGTGCACCCCTCCCCTCTCAATCCACATCTCAATGACCAAACACACCGCCCCTAAACATCCGCTCTGTGTGAAACGATTTATCAAATAAAACCGCAGTATTCATTACTATTATCGTTAATTATTTATTATTATACTTATTCATCATTATTATGATCATTACACTATTTGATTACTGCAATCAATTAAAGAGATATCCGTCTCTTGCTGAGCAATACCGCATACAAATTGCAATCTACATTTGGGTACCCCACCTGAAAATTTTTTAAACATTACGATTTCTTTAAAACAATGAAGACATAATAATAATAATAATAATAATAATAATAATGATAATAATAATAATAATAATAATATATAATAAAATAACATAAATAACAATATATAATAATATAATACAAATGCATAATAATTTGGTTAATAACATTAGTAATAAAACTGTTCAACAACGAATTTAATCACGAACAACACGCAATACCAAATACCGATACCGTAAGATTAGCCAGAAATTGCAACTGGTAACTCTATTAATAGCGTGTGGGCGGAGTTACTGAAAGGACACGCCCACACGCGCGCTGGCTTATAATAAAATTGCATACATAAACACAATCAGGAATACACGAACATGATAATGAACAATAATAAATAAATAATATTAATTTCTTTAAACAGTAAAAAACAGCTATAATAATAATAATAATAGTCAAAATATCAAATAATACTGCGCAAGCCCCGCCCATTACCGCACGCCCCGTTCAACGCATTGCGGTGATGGGCGGGGCTTGAGCACACGCGCGCGCATTAGCCACATCACTCAGATTCAACAAAAAAACAACAACTACTACTTAAAAGTGATGACCTAAAATTCATCAGAGTCCTCAGTTTTTGGCGATTCGTCTCTATCTTTCCCTCCAGCTGGACTGTGAGATCTTCTCCCGTCACTGTGGCAACTCTTCGATGTGCCTGCTGCTTTCTGTAATTTTTATTTCTACATATTATTAATATTGAACATATTTATTACTCTACGCAATATCAATTACAAATAGTAATTATACGGCACTTGTTTACTTTGGGGGGTCGCAGGCGAGCACGCTCGCGTATAGCAACTGAGGCCACGTCTACTGCGCAAGGCCTCAGCCTAAGCGGTAACCTCAGCCTCATCTAAGCGTAGCCTAAGATTGCTCGATGCTACAACAGGGGCTGGCAAGCGAGCTCAGGCTTACGCTTAGGCTGAGAGTTAGGCTTGGGCTGAGGCCATGCGCAGTAGGGTGGCCAAAGGGTCAAAATATTGAATGCATAAATTATCACTGTCACATATTCACAAACCATTCTCGTCGTTTCGCCTTCTTTCTCAAAAACGTCCTGTCCATCATCGCCACATATAACCTGCTCACTTATACTTCGTTTCCGATGGCTCCGCCCATGGTGGGCGTGGCTTTTAGACAGGCGCGCACTTGCTGACGCCTCCATTCCACTGTCTCCGCGTTCAGAAGTGACGTCATCAGATCCAACGGCAACGCCCCCTTTTGCGAAACTATTCGTTTCGATTCCGGAATGACTTTGCTCCGGCTGCCCGGATCCGGGCGTAACCTCCCCAGATGAAGCCTTTCCAGAAGACTGGACGTCTGAGCCTGAACTTCCTCCTCTCTGATCTATTGCGATCGCTTCAGGACCCGTGCTGTCCGCGCGGCTGGCAGCCCTATGCTGATCGCTATCACTGGCGGCAACCTCCGCTCTCCGCTTTTCATTCTGCCCCACCTGTCCCTCTCTGTCCTCTTCAACCCCACTTCCTTCTGATCGCTCGCAAACCGTCTCCTCTTCCTCCATGTGTGTCGTACCATTTCGCTCGTCACCCTTCCGGCTCCCAGTCTTCGCCGTACCCGTACTTGAATTACCCGTACGCCCAGTGCCCGTATCCGACACGCTGCCCGGGGAATGCTGCCCAACCTCCGGGCACCGTCCACTCGAGCCCGTCGCCGCCGCTCCCTGCTCTGCCCACCAGTCACGAATTCTCTCCACAACACGTGAAATTCTCTTTAAATTCTGATCGAACTCGTCCAGTTCTGTGGGCGTGGTCTCGGCTGCAAGCTGTGCGATCAGTTGCGTGTTCGCCTCACCAAGCACCACCCCCTCCAGAAGCGACCCGCACTGCCGATTCAATCGTGCAAATGGACCGCTGCGCGCGCCTCCGGCTCCGCCCCTTTCGTGTCTTTTCTTTTTGGAGTCTTTTCCAGCCAGTCGGCTGCGTGGGCGTTTGCGTTGGAGTTGCTCCATTTTCCGTCTATATTTGTCGAGAATCTGCGAATATCGGAGCATCTTCGCCTGATGCTCTGCACCACTTTCACGCGTCCGTTTCGAGGATTTTTGAGAGGGCGCCGCGCCCAATTCGCGTTTCCGATGTCGGGGCGAGTCCCGATTCGGCGCCGCCGCCGGTTTCGCATATTTCCTTTCGACCGCAACTGGGATCTCTTCCACCTCATCGTCCAGTGTTATCACGGGGGGTGCAGCTGGCGGAACGGGCGCGCGACCAGAGCCAGAGCCAGAAGCGGATGGTGCATCAAGCAGGGTCACCTGAAAATGAGATGAAATGTAATGAAAATAATAACAATAATAATAGTAACAATAATAATGATAATAATAACTAATAATAATAATAACATTAATAGCAATAACAATATAATAATAAAAATAAAAAATAACACCAAACAACTAACAATGAAAATAAAACGAAAAATATAATCATCAGACAAAAATATTGAACTGTAACGCAAATACTGTCGATGTAAGGAACGCGCACGCGCGCGCTTTGCAGTGTGCGGTGATGGGCGGGGCTTGCCTCAGTGACAACACGCACGCAACGGCCTCATTCATGTTCGCCCTCATAAACTGCGCCCTCTTCAAATTCCTTTCTATTTTTCCAGTTTCTGCTCCCCCAAAGAGATCGAAATTCGTCAGCAAAAATTTTCCACCCATGCGGAATCGAACTCAAGCCCTCTGAGATGTTGAACGTGTCCCCATGGCGCAATGCGCCACACCGCCACACCACCCTCTATTTGTGATGGCTTTTCACGGCGCTAACTTCGACATCCCCCTCCCATCCCAACCTGATATTAATATTTTAATTTTTTCAAAAAATTCCACCTCGTCGTCATCGTCATCGTTAATAACTATATCCGTGTCATCCAACTGAACGATATCCTCGTCATAACAACTCTCTAATCTCCTCTTACGTTTCCTATCGTGTCCAAAACAACTCGTACTTGGCCCAGCTGAAATACATCAAAACCGTTACTTATAATAGTTTGCAGTAATAATGGTAGCAATATTAAAATAATAATAATAACAATAACAATAATAATCATAATAGCAACAATAATTCGAAGTTAAATAACGCAATTAATAAACCTCGAACATTCGATATCAATACAAAACCACTCGTTGAAGCTAAAAGATTACAATTATCATTATTATTATTATCAATATTATCATTTAATAAAATAAAAATGTAACTAAAAGAATAAATCACCTGAATTTTGAGATGTTTGACTCAAAGGGTCTGTTGATGAGAATGCCGCACTATATGTTGTTGATGTGCTCGGATTAGTCGTGTCCATCCAAACGTTATTCGACGACATATTACTATTAATATTTACATTATCGCTATCAATTGGCTCCACTTCATTCACTTCGGAGTTCTAAAATGTTCATTCATTCATTTATTATTATTATCACTTATTACTTGGACATCATCGAGTGGTTGTTTTGTCAATTGCTGCGAGCGATCGGCGGAATATTTATTTTATTAGAGTTATGATTATTTATTGGATTGATATTTGGCTGCGTTTAATTATGCAAAGTATCCACGGCAACTAATTAATTACTCGGTTGTGTTCGGTTGGCGTGCTCGCCTAGCAGCCAGCGGGGTGACGGCGTAAATTGAGGCTAAAACAATGTGCACGGAAACATTGCGAGCATTATGGCCAGCAACGTTATAAACGTTCGACAGCCTGCTGCTGTTTGCCAATTCAGGTGATAATAAGAACGCATCTCACCGTTTCCCCCCTCAACGCACCACTGCTCCGTCCCCGTCTGAGCTGCTGCTGCGGCAATCTGAGTCTGCACTCATCCCTAAAGAATAACTCCTCGTTATCCGGTCCACTACTCTCCGAGCCATCGTCATCATCATCGATCACCGCCGTCGCATTATCCCCGTTCTGCGATTCACCATCGCTATTGCTCGTCACATCCGTTACAATCTGAATCAGGCAGAGAATGAGAGCGACAATGTGGCATCGTGCAAATGAACGAAACAGAGAATGAGAGCGACAATGAGGCATTGTGTAAATGAACGAAGCAGAGAATGAGAGCGACAATGAGGCATCGTGCAAATGAACGAAGCAGAGAATGAGAGCGACAATGAGGCATCGTGCAAATGAACGAAGCAGAGAATGAGAGCGACAATGAGGCATTGTGCAAATGAACGAAGCAGAGAATGAGAGCGACAATGAGGCATCGCGCAAATTGCAGAGACTTTTTTGGGCAATACAATGAAACGCTTGCAAAATAACAAGGTATAGAGATGAGAGTAATTGATTCGAAGAGATTCATAGAATAAAACTTTATCGAGAAACAGATCAAGAAATGCAAGAGAATCAGAGAAATAAAGTCAGCAAAGACACAACACAGTGAGTGGAGAGCACCAAAGAATGAGAGCGTAAATGAACACGAACTGGTGTTTGTAGTGTAGTTTGATTGCGACTTCCCTCTCGCGACTCACGAAGTATTTCATCCCACATCGCCAAATGCTCACCAACTGCCGCTTGATGATCCTTTATATATTTTTATTTAATAATAATGATAGTAATAATAATAATAATAAATAATAACAATAATAATAAATAATAACAATAATAACAATAACAGTACACCAAATAAACACACCACGAATGGATTGCTTCCACTAAATAAATTACTCCCAATAAACCGTAACGGCTGACTCCACGAAGGTGCTGACATCATTCGGCCAATATAATCATTCATACCATTCATATCATCTATAATTACAACAATAATAAAAACAACAATAACAATGATAACAACAAATAATAATAATGGGCACTTTTTTACTTTGGGAGGGTCGCACGCGAGCAAGCTCGCGCATGCTACGCCTACTGCGCATGGCCTCAGCCTAAGGTGACCTCAGCCTCATCTAAGCGTAGCCGCAGATGGCTCGATGCTACAGCAGAGGCTAGCAAGTGAACTCAGGCTTAGGCTTAGGCTGAGACTACGCTTGGGCTGAAGCCATGCGCAGTAGGCGTGGCATGCGCCGGCTTGCTCGCGTGCGACCCTCCCAAAGTAAAAAAGTGCCTAATAATGAATATAAATAATAATAAATAAATTCTGAACAGTTACTTCGTCTCGCCATCGATGCCAAAAAATTGCTCGACCGTTGCCTTGCAGATCTTCGCGGCTCCTCGATCTATAACATTACAATAATTACAATAAATAATAAACAATAACAATAACAAATAATAATAAATAATAACAACAAATAACAAATAATAATAATAAATAATAACAACAACAAATAACAATAAACAGTAATAACAAGTAACACTAAAACAAATCACCACCACTTCCACCGAACTGTCATCATTAAAACTATCGCTCCGAGCACTCCCTCGACCCGGCCAACGCATCGATCTCGAATTAATTGGATGCGGCTGTCTCTCTCCATTCTAAGTTAATTATCACATTACAATAATAGTAATAATAATAATAATAATAATA
>JAPYMA010002196.1:0-23901 GCA_035041965.1 Anisakis pegreffii
ATCGCGTACTTCGTTCAGTTACGTATTGCTTCAGATTGAAATCTGACAGTATCTCATTGAAGGAATCGTTGGGCTCGACGGATGCTTCAAAACAACTTTTGATCTCTGAGAAAAATGAATTGCAGAATAAGGTCACGATACTTTCAGTTTCGTTCCCACATTTTTTTGCGCAACCGATTGAAATTGTTTCATTATTTTTAATTTATTTATTTTGGGTTTCATCACTGACTTGTTCAGGTCAGTACAATTTTAGATTTCAAAGGTAGTATGATTACGGTTTCGTATAAAACTGAATACGAATGATTGATGCGATAAGAATAGACGAATCTTATTTCGAGCGATATGTTTCGAATAAGTTGATGCGCTGTGCTAGATGAAATGAAATGTTTTCATTTTAGATTAGTGAACTGAACGAGTTGAATGCAAAATTGAGCTCGGAGCACAAATCTGCATTGGAAAATGTTTCCCAGCAGTCGCAACAAATCGACCATCTAAACTCCGTTCTCGAAACGTTAGTTTCAATCGCAATTTTTCAGTCACAACTTTAAAAAGTAAATTTTCTAATGTCATTTTGTTGAACATCCGAACGAATCTCAATAGTATCAGAATGCCGCATTCAGACTGAAAAACGAACATGCTGAAAGTGATGTCGCTGTCAGGAACATCGAACAGGCGAAATGTTCACTCGAATCAACGTTACAAGAAATTAAGAAAAATAACGAACAACTTCAAACAAAAGTCTGTTTTACTTGAAGTTACCATAATGATGTCTAATGTTCTGCTGTGTTTGGATTCGTCGTTTCAATTCCACTGATTGCAAAGGTGGTTGTTTGTTCAAGTCAGTGTAATTTAGGGTTTGTGCAACAGTGAAACGCTTTCGTGCCTCTTTCTTGCAATACTTATATTCGATTCATTATACTTTTGTGATGTGTACAAGCATCAAAAGAATTATTATCATTAGGTTATTCCTTGTTTTTGTGATAGTGATATTTTCAATGAAATTGTGGTCACGTGTTACCATGTCACATGCGTTGGTAACAAGTGACCACAATCAACCACAAAATTGTCACTGAAAGTGGGCGTTTCAGCTCCTTTCCCTCTTTTATGAGTATAAATGTACCGACTGCTGAGCTAAGATTTCAGCTGACAGTTAACATAACACCCTTTAAGATTTAGCTGTTTAGACTAAATTGCAATGGAGTGCTGTAAAAAATGTTTTAGAACATGTCACTGGGTCGATTTTACGTAGTTATGTGGCTGAACAGAGAGCTTGTGCTTTGAGAGTTGTAGTGTGTGATGAGAGCTGATGTAGAACACTTCGTATTATGGCAACGATGTTGGATGTTCAACAATCACTTGGTGTTGTCTTACAATTAGTGTCAATGTAATCATACGATTATTTTGTTGGAGTGTACTGGTGTAATATGTACATGTTTGTATATTTATCGAGAGAACAGTTGTGAGCTGACGAGGTACCCACTACTGACTACGACGTCGTATTACTGTTTTGACAAATTCACTTGTTATTTAAGTTGATCATTTCTCTGTGATTTCATTTTACAGCAAACTGTTTCTGAAAGGTTGTGCATCACTCGTTCCATTCACGCTTTTACGGCCACACTGCTATTTGTTTAACCATCATCGTTGTGCCGGTAAGTGTTTATTGCTTGATCGTTCATTCGTTGCAATGCGATTAATTCATTGTTTCTTCATGTGCATTATTCCAACAGCCTCATAATTGCTGCTGTCGATTGTGCGAGAAAGATGTCTAGCGCCATCGCCTAGACTTTTGGGATCAACCTTTTGCTCAGTTCTGACGATGAATAACGAGTGAACTCGAGCGAAAACTTAGAATTAAAATCGATTACGCGAACTGTTTTTTGATTGCCGTGCTAATAACTTAAGGATTATCGGTCCTCCGTTAGCTAATATATTCCACGAGGTTTGTCTGCACGTGGAATAATTCTTGAGTTTTGTTCTCGAATGTTTGTCATAAGGTTCAAGATTTATGCTATATTAGCGAATGTTTTCATCTGCAATTATATCGAAAAAAATCAAGTTCATCGATTGTGTATGTCAGTCGTTGTAAAGTGAATTTAATCATTTAATCAAAACACTGAGCGCTTCTTTTTCTGCATGCTTTATGGTGTGCCTTTCGGTGCACTGATTTTTCAGCTTAAGCCGTTGTTTTCTAACTGGAAATATGCTTTTTGAAATGCATTACTGGTTCGCTATCACGATTATCATTTTATCTGTTCGGCTCATTGCTAGAGCGAAATGCTGAAGAATCAATGATCTGTAAGATTAGGCTTCGTGATAATTAATACTGATACATGAATTGTTGCTATCAATTGTATGTTTTTGTTCATCACCAAAAAAAATTTCCAGCCCGCACGTACTCATTGAACAGACCCATAATTAATGATCTAACGAATATTATCAACCCGTTCAGTCAACACTAATACATGACCTAACGAACGGTCTGTTTCGTTAAATGCAACGTGATACTTATTTTATGAGATCGGAATATTCAACTTTGAATTTTTTGAAGAATATCCTTGAAGTGTGTTGTTTAATAGCCTTATACCGAGAAATTCAACTAGGTTCAAACATTGTCACGCATGAAAAGTGGCATTATCATGATGCATGAAGCATGTGTAGTGGTCAGATCTTGCGGTGTTTTCAAGCAAATTATCATTACTTCATTGACAATCATTTTGTCGTGATTAAAGTTCAGTAATAATTGTAAACAAAATGTACTAGTGTTTATTTGTTATAGTATAATTTTGTTAGAGTATAATGTTATTTTATGTGACGTATTTGTTGATGAGTGTTGTTTATATTAATTAATAACTTTGTTTTGATTGGATAATCATCAGTGTTTGTTATGCATTTCGAGAAGTAATGTTTATTGTCTGGTTGTGGGGCCATTCAAAATCGAGTCCAGTTTGCGGTGATTTTAGTCGGTGGATTAATGAGTAAATGAAGCTGGATTGAAGGTATACAAGCATCGAAGTGGTTGTTGAGCAAAATGGCAAGTGCAGAACACGTTCAGGCGTTGAGCGATGCAGCGAATCGTATGCGTATATCTGCAATTCAAATGACCAGTACCGCTAAATCTGGTCATCCAACCAGCTCATGTTCTGCTGCGGAAATTATGGCAACGCTTTTCTTCGATGAGATGCATTACGATAAGGATCAACCTAAGCATCCGTCTGCCGATCGTTTTGTTCTCTCAAAGGTTGAATCAATTCATTGGGACGTTCGAACGAAACGTTAATGTATTCAGTCGAATTATAAATTTTTAGGGTCATGCTTGCCCAATCCTCTATGCAGCTTGGGAAGAAGCAGGTCATTTGACACATGATCAGGTCTTATCGTTGCGCAAGATTGATTCAGACATTGAGGGCCATCCAACTCCTCGTCTTGATTTCATTGATGTTGCAACTGGTTCGCTTGGTCAGGGATTGTCTTGTGCAGCTGGTATGGCATATGTTGGCAAATATATCGACAAAGTTAGTTATATCTACTAATCGATTGGTACTGTCGTTTCTGATTGTATCACAGTAATAATCATATCGTCATTGCTTGTTGTAGTATTATTGAATGAATTTCAGGCGAGTTATCGTGTCTATTGCCTGTTGGGTGATGGTGAGAGTGCAGAAGGGTCTGTATGGGAAGCAGCTGGTATGATTTGATGTCAAATTTTATATTTGAGATCTACTGATGTGCATTTAGTTTAGAATGTTCATTTTGTTTTCAAAATCATATTCTGAGTAATCTCGTGCAACTTATTTGATTTCTCAAAAAACTAATGAATAATCTTAGTTAATGCATATGTGGAATGTTGTTTAGCTTTTTCGTCATACTACAAATTGGACAATTTGGTTGCAATCATTGACGTGAATCGACTTGGACAGTCGCAACCTACGATGCTTGGCCATAATACAGAGGCTTTCGCGAAAAGATTTGAGGCGTTCGGATTCAATGCTATTGTTGTTGATGGTCATGACGTGTCGCAGCTGCTTAAAGCTTTCCACAATGCAAGGTTACTGCTCTCTTTATTATGGCCATTATTGTTTGACCATCTTGATCAGTAGACGTGATACTGATACTCTCATTTGAGCCGAAAGATTTTAACATGGAATCATCCAAAACTAACTTGATTTATTCCACTAAATATGCCTTTTTTGTAGAGAAACAAAGGATAAACCAACAGCCATCATTGCGAAGACATTTAAAGGAAAGGGAATCGAAAATATTGAAGATCAAGTTGGTTTTACAATTTAGACATTCCGAATCATTGTTTATTTATCATTCATTCAGAGCAGTTTCATTGAAAAATTCAAGGATATTCCTTGATATGTACAGTTCATACGAGAACTGGAGCGGCGGTCAATTAAGTTGGATAAAATGAAATGAATTGATACGTTCAAATAATGAAATGTGAATGATTGTCGATTACAGGAGAATTGGCATGGTAAGCCAGTACCTTCGGAAACAGTCAAAGCAATAGAGGCACGTATCAAAGATAAGTCTGGACGAGGTAAACTGATCATCAAGAAGCCAATAAATGATACGCCAGAGGTTGATCTACGTCCTGGCAGTATCAAAATGGAACCACCAAATTATAATAAAGGAGATAAGGTAGCAACTCGTGCAGCATATGGAACAGCTCTAGCAAAGTTAGGTGATGCATGTCCTCGAGTGATCGGATTGGATGGTGATACGAAGAATTCAACGTTCAGTGAGAAGTTGCTTCATAAGCATCCGCAACAATTCATTGAATGCTTTATTGCGGAGCAGAATCTTGTCGGTGTGGGTATTGGTGCAGGATGTCGTGGCCGAACCATTCCTTTCACTAGGTAACTTGTTTTTTTCATTACGATGAATTCATTTTTCATTTACAACTTTCTTTCGAATGTTTTTTCAATGCTATTTTAATGGTGCTCTGTTCGATTCTGTTTCCAATCAGTTTGCGTTGTTTTTTAGCACATTCGCGGCTTTCTTCACTCGAGCAACTGATCAGCTGCGTATGGGCGCTGTATCGTTTGCGAATCTCAAGTGTGCTGGATCGCATGTTGGCGTTTCAATTGGAGAGGATGGTCCTTCTCAAATGGCTCTTGAGGATCTTTCGATCTTCAGAGCGATACCATCATCAATAGTTTTCTATCCATCTGATGGAGTATCTTGTGAGCGAGCAGCTGAATTAGCAGCGAACACTCCGGGTATTGTCTTCATTCGAACTAGCAGACCAGCCAATCCGATTATCTATGACAATAACGAACACTTTGAAATTGGCAAGGGAAAGGTACAATCCTCTTTATGATATTTCCTCAGTAATTTCAATTCAGTACTTCAGTTTTATATTCGTTGACGAATTATAGTGTGCAACTTTTGTAATATTTACTTTCAGTATGATCATTCAAAATAACTTAAACACATTTTGATTCACTGTCATGGATTGGAGTAATTCCATGATTGTAGGTTGTTCGCGAATCGAGCGATGATAAGATAGTGCTGATTGGTGCTGGTGTAACTCTGTTCGAATGTCTTAAAGCAGCTGATAAGTTGGCGGCTGAGGGTGTTCACGCATGCGTTATTGATCCGTTCACAATCAAACCAATCGACAAGGCATTGATCGTTCAGCATGCCAAACGTGTTGGAGGTCGTGTATTGACCGTTGAAGATCATTATCCAGCTGGAGGTAATTAAATGATGTTTGATTACATTCGTGAGTAAATTCTGTTGCAGCTGTTCTCATTTGTTTGGTGTTAAAATATAACTTGTTGGCTGAATGTAAGGGCATTCGCCAAAAGCAGTGCGAAAAGACGGTCGTGATTCGTTGCAGGAATCGGTGAAGCAGTTTGTGCAGCAGTTTCGGATGAAGCGGGCATCCGTGTACGTTCGTTATGTGTTACGGACGTTCCACGCTCAGGTCCTCCAGATCTTCTTCTTGATATGTACGGTATTTCAGCATCGAAGATTGTTGACGCAGTTCATCATTTCAATTAGCTTTCGTACGTTGTCGTTGCTCATCTGACTCTGATGTCAGGTCGCTTGTTAATCTTTTGTTTTCCATCGTCGTTTTGATATTCATCAACGATTTCAGTATCTTTCCCTGAATTCACTTTATTAGGAATTTATCATAAATATTTCAAAGTTCCATCGCCTTCTCAATGTGTTCTGCCAAGCTGTCTCTTTATGATGGGTAATTGTCTAGTTGAACATTACAAGCTAGTTAATGTTCTTGTGAACGTTTTTACTGTATTGTATCAGTGGATTAGTCGTTGTTTCTTATCTTTGTTCTTCAATCCATTTTTTCTGCTCGCCATTCTCTGTTTTGATTATTTGTTCGAATAAAATTATTCATTGTAGAAGATTGAACATGATGACTTTACATTCTTGAAATGTCCATTGTGAAGTTGTTATTTGCTTATTGGTGACATCGCAGTTCAGCAATAATATTATGATGACGAAGTCGATAGTAGGTATAGAACAGTGATTTTTTATTGAGAGCAAGGCAATTATTCTGTAACGTTGTATGATGTTGTTCATCTTGGTTGATTCTGTCAGCATTTTTACACAGTTTTAGTGATTGCTTTAACCATATGCCACCTAATTTCGTGCACGTATTGTAACAGTTTGTTCCACTGTTTTCAGTAAAACGTTAAAATTCCATTTCTTTTCACACTTGTGATCATTTTCTTAAAATTTCATATCTATCTCTTCAAGTGATAGAAAAAACTACATTCAAATTCATCATCGGTATTCATCAGTCATCTGATCGATAATAATCGCTTGAAATTGATAAAGCTATCAAGCAAACCACCCAACAATAATCATGCCTTATTCATCGATAATAAGTGTTTGAGTTGTAAAGCATTGCTGCTTGACAACTGCATCAGTTCACGCCTATGTCCATATAAATGAATGTGATGGCACATTGGTTTGTTTGTATGTTTGCACGTTTGTATGAATATCTGTCACAGACACGACATTATCAACTAATATTTTCTGTACGCTTCAAACATTATGCTTTTATCAACAAACTGACGTTATGGATACAAAGTAAATAGACGACTCTGCTTCATGTATTTTAATCATCATTCTTAGTTCATTCATTCAATCTGTCTCACAACCAACACACCTCACTAAGTAACTGTTGGCCATATTCAGTAACCACTTCGACTGAATTTTTTCTGAGCGTTTATTTCTTTATTGAACAATAGTGCAGTTCTCTTCAACATTATCACAAAATGGCGGGTTTCGAACTAAGTCGAATCAAGGAATTACCTGATCTATTAAAACCACTGCTGTTTGTAAGTTTCATGAATTTTGTAACATTCTTACCTTTTAACATTTCATTATACACAGAAGTATGTGCATTCATTTACATGTTTGAGTTGCATTCTCTGAATTATTTTTGAGGTAACAATTGAGTATATGCTTATGATGTTTTTGTAAACTTGACATGAATCTGGGAAATGTTATCAACATGGTATTAATATGAATGCAAATGTTGGTGATCATTTGTTGATAGAGTGGTGCAATTGCACGAATTATTTTTCTAGTTGGTTCTGTTAATTTATCTCATACTCATGGCTGCATCTCATTATGGAGCAGGATGGTGGATATGGTTGACGCTCATTATTCAGTTTGTGTTAATTATTCTCAATAATATCTGTGTCTTATTTGGACTTGACAGAGTTATCGTTCGACGTCGTGCTTGGATTATTTACGTATGCTTTGATTTGTTTAACTGTTGAATCTAACTTTTAATTCATTCATAAATTTGTGAATCAAATCCATGACCGATTGATGCTTCCATTTCCAGGAAATGGTTACTTCAGCTATATTTGTTATTTTCAATATTGTGAACGTGATCGTCCTTTTGGTAAAACTCATCAGTTATCATTATTCATTGTTTGGTGTTGGTGCGGTTAGTGTTTTCTTTTATTGCATGCCTACGTGTTGAGTATTTGTAGTTATTATCTCACTAACTCATCTTAGTTATGATCGATTAACAGTACGAGAACGTTCTATATGATAGTAATAATTGCTAAGGATAATCACAATAATGACTCAGTTGTTAATCACATGAAGAAGTGATTTGGAATTTGACATTCATTGATGTCACTTTAAAGCTCTTCAAAAAATTCAGTTGCTGTGCTTTGGTATGACATTGCTGTTTGGTTTTAACTGGATGATGATGTTCAAAATGTGGCGTGACAATGAGATTTCCTCCCAAACGCCTGGTCCGGGCCTTCGACCTGGTGATACGGGCAGTATGAATCCTGGTCTGGGTTCAGCACCTGGAGCATTCCCAGCCACAAGTACACCGAGCACGAACTCTTCCTATCCACCAGCTGTTCCACCGGGCGCTACATTTCCACCAGTACCATAACATTTAAGGGAGATTAAAATTATTTCTCACATTTAATTTCAGCGCAATTGAATATTATTATTCGATAGATTAATAATTTCTATAATATTTATATGATATTCTGTAAAACATAGAGAATATTATAATAATAACGATGTAATATATTTATAGCCACACCCAAATGATCACATAAATAAATACTAATATAATCGTTATTGTTTCTACGATTACTACTATCACAATAGTAACATTCATTTATAATTTAACAATGTTTGCATCCTTAAAAATGTTCTAATCAAATTCATTTATTGAACAAATCGAGACCATTTTGAGTGTAATTGTAAAAAAAGAACTAATTTTAAAGAAAGTGGTATCATTTTCATAGGAAGTGGTATCATTTTTTTCGAAGAAGTGGTATATTCAAAATTTAATCGACAGAAGTGAGATAAACTGATGAGAGAATTAACAAGCACACCAACAAATGGCCAAATAAATGGTTTTTAACAGATAATGCAGTAGGGAAACGGGATTGCTGATTATGATAACTGAATACACTTTCATTTATCAAAAAGTAAATAATTATTTGTATGAAATAAATTAATCTTCAATATAATGAGGTGAAGCAAAGCAATATAAGAGAAAAGAAGATAGGATGAGAGAACGAAATAATGTGTCCTGTAAAACCCCAAACTTAAAATAACAATTTTCTTGAACCAGGAGATGATCAAACGAAATGTGCGTTCAATTCCACCCTCTTCCCCAGTCCATTGGTATTCACTTCGAATGTTCGCTTTTCGGCCAGAGCTGTGAGCATTTCTATCCATAAAGTACCAAAGTGAAATTTCATGATGTATATATACATGGATGAAGTTGAATCTATGGCGAATGAGAAAGAAGTATTTTAACGAGCATAACAGTCATCGTTAACGTAACACCAATTGCAACAACCAAGTGCAATCCAAAAACGAATAATCGTGCTGGAGGATACTGAAATTCGAATTGATTCATTCGAGTGAAGATAATTACTTTATTGATAGCTAGATAACATTCTTCATCCATTGAATCAGAACTACTGATTACTAATTCCATCGACGAATAAATTTCAAGAAACTGTTGATGTGGATGGCAACTGAATGGTTAGTTTTAGAATATTATTAAATACAGATTGCCATCACGGTTGATTGAAGCTATGCAATAAACGAAGATTGCTCGTTAAGTCGCCCAACCGCCAAAACACTATTTGTAAGTAAATAAAATGGGCAAAGAGTTTCTAGCCACTTCAAAAAGAACTATAGAACTAAGAGTAACAGCGACATCAATTGCAGCGCTCATCGTTCCGAAACTACGGAACCTTATCGCAAACACAACATGTTCAAGAATAAGATAGACAATTCATGTAAGGTCAACAAAATTACTATGAACAAATGAAGTCTATACCATTGGTCTGGCGACAGGACTTTCCGTAGTTGGTCCGTTAATCACACCCAAAGCCATGCCACTCAGGCCTGAAACAAAACGAAAAGGTTGTGAGAAATAAGAAATTTAACGGTTATCAGTTTCCAGAATATCAGTTAAAATTAAGCGTGGTCACTGAGCGAGGTCTGAAAATTTCAGAAACTTTCGAATCCTCGAAGAGAGTCATTGATTCCAAAGTAGAAGAATAAGGTGAGAGTATCAGCTGGCTTGATTATTCCAAAAAAATTTTTCTTTCTCAATAGTTTCGGTTTAAACCCGCCTCAGTTTCGGTTTCTCGATAAACTGGGGGAAAAGTCGATTGAATGAAATGAGCAGTGAAAGTATCAGAATTCGTTCCTCTTGAGCGATAATCGAGCATTGACATGTATGAATGATACCAAGTTTTTCGAATCTCCTTTCAGAGCTTGATGATAGTATCTCGAGAGCGATATTGCACAGAAGAAAGATGATTATGTAAATAGCCATAATCCACGTTGGCGCATGACCATAAACTCGCATCAAACCAGTTTTTCCCATTGGGACAGCTAATATCATTGTTGCTGCTAAAATGAACCATAAAATGAAAGTTCTCCAATAAAATCTATTGAACAATTTAAGCGAAGTTAATACTGCTTGAAAACAAGTCAGCTTCGAGCAATTTCAATAGTTTTGCAATTGATTCTTATGAATTTTGAATTGAATTGTTACTCATCATAAACTCTAACAAATGTTTGGCAGTATTTGCATGAAAATGATCATAAATATTGATCTGCTTACACGCAAAAGTCCAAGCGCTCATACCAATGAACCAATGTATCCAATTAAACGCATAACGAGCACGTGAATTAGGTCCAGGCCTTACAAACGCAATCAGTGGTTGTATTATAGCCAATACAGTCGCGATAATACCCGTTATAACGTGCATCTTTTTAGACCAATCCTTAAAAGCTTATTGTAAGAAGGTGACAATAAACCATTAGTAAAGACATCCTTTTAACATATGTTATTACGATGGTTATTGGCATTATCTTAATAAGTTGAAGATGACAAATTACATCAGATCCACATTCATATGAGCATTCGTAGAGCCGTCCAGCTTGATAAATTATTAGAAACACTGCAATCACCTGTAAGCAAACCGATGCCACTGCCAAGTCTCGATGCACCTGTAAAGAATATTCTGGCGCATTCAAACTAACGAGATCTATCCTAGCACTAATTTATGCAGCAAACTTTTGAAAATCACCATCACTAGTTATTACGATTGATAAAAGTGACTCGAATAACATTTATATATATATATATATATATATATATATATATATATATATATATATATAGGCTGATAACAACAAGAGCAAATGTTAATTCAACGACAAACCTGGAACCAAACAGCGGTACCAAACAATTTTTTTCGTGGCCATATTGGTTTGAAATAACGAGCCATAAGAATTGCCGATGAGCCAAGAACCCACCAGGCAATTAAAAGAAAAATACCTGAAATAATAAGATTATGAGATAATAATGAATCGTTTAAAGATATTTTCTGGAAATTCGTTCATTACGTAATGGAAACAGTGAAGTGATGGTAGCACGAACCATGCATAACAGCAAACCTATAGCGCCAATATCGTGATACGTCAGTTTGTTTCATATCATTCACGATAACGTTTTGATCACCACTACAATTACTTCGACAAAATTCCACTTGCTGCACAGATATCCACGGAAACAAATTGCCATCGTTAACAGAATGTATCTCTTTCTGAAGACCTAAAAGTAACTGAATCAACTGAATAAATGCTCATTACTATTGGCTGGTTCTAAGATACAATTCGTTTTCGCAGAAATATTTGTGGACAAATAGGTGAGCACGCTTAACATGGAGGATTTTTAGCATGGAAGATGTGTGGGTTTCTGATGCGTTAAGTTATGTTTTATCAGACGGATATGAAACATCATGCCTATAAGGAGTTTTGATGAGAACTAAGCTTCGAAATGACATCCCTAAAAATATCAAAACTGCGGCATTATTGCTCTCTTGTGAATGTAAAGCTCACTGAGGTTGCTCATTTATTTCATTTCTTCACAATACTGTAGTCTGTTCAAGAACAAATAGATGATTCATTGTTGAGCGAATCGTTGAAAAGATTTACTGCCAATAAAGGTTATGCTCGATTGGATAATCCTAGCTTACTTGATAAACCTAAGCCTGTTGACATGATAACCTTCAAAACCTTCATGTCACATTTGGGGCCATTGTTGACAGAAAGGTGAATAAATTTTAAGTGAGAAATCTCTATGCAAGATGATACATGTTTCATCTTTTCCAGACAGAATGAATCTATGCTTCATGAACCAGACATTAAGCAGCAGCAGCAGACATGATCACAAAACTCGAAAGCAATGCCCCAATAAAATTCAATCTTTGACTTCATTTGAATTGAAATCTTTCAATGCTTGATATGCCGATCTTTCATTGAACGCTGAGTTTTTTAATCTAATTTTGCAACGTTTGACCTCACGGTGATTGGGTTCAGTTTAAAAATAATGGATGCAGATAGTTCCTCCATTTTCATTAACGAGATCGATTTACTCGAAATTTATCAACTCTACGATCGTAGTATCAACTCTGCGATCATCAACTCATCAACGAGATCAACAACTCTACGAATAGTAAAGTACGTAAAATTTTGAGCCCAATATCTTGTATACATGAATACACATCAAACAGCTTCGAACTCAGTGTTATATTCTTACTTCTTCTATCCGCATTTCCTCTCGCGAAGAGGAGATTCCACTTCTGTGACTCCAAATCAAACACCTAAAAACAAAAATTGTTGAACGCCGATTCTGAAAATAACTTAGAAGTAAGTGAAATTTTTAGTGTAGTGAAATGAAAAAAATAAATGTTCATGCATGAATGGATATGTGTATAAAGTGAACTGTAATTAAATCGACCTTGAAGAGATCAGCCCTGTCGACTTTATCTCGTCCATTAAACATCCACTTCATATTGCAAATCATATGACCATCTTCAACGAACGACGACGTTTCAGTTAGCATCACCTCAGACGCCTGCAATTGAATGTCTTATTTGACATTCACAGATAAGGAAGCCAATGAATCAACGCTAACATGAATTCACAGCACAGCACTTATAGCATGTTGAACGACATCGAATCATGCATTAAGAAATCTCGTATTACCTGTAGCAGTTGTTTGTTATTTGTCTCGTCGTTGAACGAAACAAACGCTTTACCCACTCCATCAACACCAATCACGCACTCGATTACTGTGTCATCACCCTCAAATTATCCATTATGTTCATCAACACAGAGTTGTAACACTCTTAAAATCAATTAATAGTCGAACCATTCGCATATCTTTACTCATTCCTAATGCCATATAATGTGCCATTGTTGGATCGAGACCACTCAGTGTTGCTTCCAATTGAAAAACTATACCATCTTTTAAAATGGTCCATTGGACTGAACTCAAACATTTCTGGATGTTATTCGCTGCACAATCTGCTGCTTGGAACCAACAACTCTTGTCTTTGCCACAACTGTCTGATGAAAATGATCCATCGGTGAAGATGAACTAAAAATTATTCTTTCAAAGAGCTGCACATTTATTTCACTCATTCTATGATTATTAACACATCATTGTCTTCTGATCGAATGCTTCTCAAGTGAGCAATCATTGAATAAATACTATTCGATAGCTAATGTAATATTTTATCTAGACTAATAACACTACGATGTACTTCAGAATAGGAAAATAGACTATGTATTATGGCATGAGATCAATGGAATAGATTCGATTCGATTTATCGGATGATGCATTGAATAAATATGTAATGTGATACATCGTTCAATACACCAATGCAAACAAATATTTCATATTGCGCATTCATTTTATATGCTTGTGCCTATTTATAGAGCGTTTGTTGCTTTTAGAGGCAGTTAATGATAATTATTTCTTTCTATTCCAGTTCAAAACTTGAGCAGTAATAACGGAGCAAACGTTTATTGTTACATGTCGGTGTATTTAAAATTCAACAAAGACGCTTCATGTCTTTTGAAATGAACATAACAGTAAAACAGGTGAACAGCACTATTGACAGTAATAATAGTGATAATTGTAAGAACGAGTATTACTATCACTCTTAAACTTATCCAAATAATGGAAAAAGTAATAATGATAAGACGAATCTCAATATTGATATAAATATACCTGTAGAAAGAGAAGGAATAGATGAATTAATATCAGCGCATTCGATAAACAAAACATTGTTGTTGTGCAAATCAGCAGGTTGGCATAAAATCAAACAGAAAACAAGCAGATAAATAACAAAACATGCGGTTATACTAACAACACGACTTTTCAAGAAGGTGATGATTGTTTTTTAATGCAGTTCGATTGATGGTGTATTATTATTGTTATTATCAAATTTATTGTTCTGGAAACGGTGTTGAATAAATGAACAATAGAAATAATAATAAAGGAGTGATGATGTGCCGTTGATTTGTTTAAGTTGATCTGATTTGGCGTTAGTTTAAAGCGGTTGTTCAATGAATGGATGATCGATCGAATGGATAGATGGGTTTTGAAAAGGAATGATTTGATTTGTGATTGATAATAGGTGTTGAATATGACTGTTTGTTGCGATTGATTCACAATTCTGATCAAGAATGCATACACAAACACATGCAGTATGCAGTTAAATAGGTAGAATTTAAATAATTTCGTTTGAATAAGAACGTGATGATACGAAACAAATGCAGTTCTTGCAACGGCACGAAACCGTTTCGTGATGTTGAAGAGCTTAACTGGCGTTGCTGTTTAGTTCGTAGTGAGAAAAGGTAGTAATTATTTTATACTGTATAATACACTGTCATATTTAACAGCAAATAACGAGTGCTAACACAGCATCAGTATAGCGCTCAAAATCTGATCGGATTAATGAAACTCAACGCTGTGTTCGTGCTTGATTTATAATGAAATTATCATAAATTTAAATTGCATTCTATTCAGTATTGAACTGTAGAATTCATATACAAATACACATTTGTCAAATGATATTGATTTAGGATAACACTGAATTACGTTTCTTCGCGATCAGCTGTTAGTGGTTCCCAAATAGATAACATTTGGAAGGTCCTGAGTTCGAAGTCAACATGGAAGAGAGCGAAGAAAACGCGTGGAACTCATCGAAATTAATTGCAACACAATAAATATAGTTCAGAGTATGAAAAACTAGTAAAATAATTTTTGGTGAATTTGCATAAATCCGGTGCTGGTATGTCACTTCATGTCTCCTTATTCGGAATACTCCCGGATCGAATATGGTGAGTAAAATAAGGAGTACAGAGAACGTTTTCTTCTATGTGGATATTATTGTGATCGAAGAAGGAGACCAGTTTGACATGAAATGGGTCGCTGTTGGTGTCGAAAAATGGATGTCTGTCTAAAATATTAAAAAGAAAAGAGACATTCTCTTCATTCATAATTACACAAATATTCGTTAGGATGCTTGAAACTTGATCAATAAATATAAAATTTGTTGTTCTTATAATGTGTTTGTTGTTAAAGGTGACCATGCAAAATTGTTGTCATATTGCCGATTATGATCACGTTTTTGCTCATAATTCATTGAAAATTGTTCGGAAAAACGCAAGTGAATGCAACTGAACACAAAGTTTCACATCACAAATTCGAATTGCAATTTACTCAAATGAAGTATCACAGCAGAAACCAATAAAATGATCACTGTCTCATATCGGTAACAACAGCAAATTTTTGTGAGCAGTCCTCACAGAAACGATATTTTTTTGTGGTCGACCACGGGTAAAGTTCTCCACCATTCACTTCATGTGTACGTTTCTCTCCACCTATAAATCATGAATACTTAAAGTACAAACTACAGTGCATCTCAAGAACAACTGTCGACTAAGAGTGTGACGAATTGTCGAGTTGTCAACAATTGTTTATTAGTCAATTACCTCAAACTTGGGTAATTAAACCTTGCATACAATAATAACGTTCAAAAATAGCGATCATATCATATCAACAATAAGAAAACAATAATGATAATAATAATAATAATATAAATCGCAACGAACACTAACAATAATAATAAACCATAATAAGGAGAAATGTTGATAACAATATCAAATAAAAGAACTGATCATATCAAGATTAATAATCAAATTTAGAAATATTACTCCATAAATTTACGTATACTAATATAAAGTATAAAGCATAAAGTATTGAATATAAATATCAATATCAATGTAAAAAGTATTGGATCACAAAAATGAAGATTTCGTGCCAACTCCATCCTTTTATACTTCGAGACGACGGGCGTGGCGGTCTTTGGTCCATGAGTATGTAAAATCGGAAGTTATCCGAATGCCTTGAAATTTAAACATTTATAAGAATTACTTGTGCCGAGAAATGATCTCTGATGAAGAGTGCATTGCCATTATCTTTATTTAATCCAATTGTTCCATTTTATTGTGATATTTGATAGCCATATTTTATGTGAAGATAGCCTCTGTCGTGATCATTGAACACTGACGTGATTTATGATCGTCGTTTGTCGGTGTTGATCCCAAAATAACTTTATAAAACAGAGATAATCTCTGATCCATAGTAATCAATCACAATCCTCCATTTAATATCGCGATAATCGCGACAAAGAGAGTGATCTTGAGAAATTGTGATATAACTCACTGATTGGATCGGCACGCCCTTTGGCGTAGAGCAGTTTAAATTTCTGCGACGCAAGATCATGCACCTGAATTTTGTTTTGAATCAAACCAACAAAACGAATCACAAAGATATGAATGAGTAATATGAGTGTCAGACAAACTGGTGCATATTCCAGATGTAAAGATAACAATTGAAAAGGTACTCTATATGCAACCAAACACTGGAATATGATTATTCAAAAACAGTTCACCAAAATCGCTTGTTTTGTATACACTTTGAAAAATACTGTTCACAAAAAAAGTACACTGATTATGGATCTGCTGAGAGAAAGTACAATACGAAAATGTGTTTGAATGATATAATCAAAATTTTTATGGTCTTCACAACAGCAGAGTAATAATGAGGAGTGAAAAGCACATATAATCATGATAAGTGATTAATGGCAACGAACCATTCGTTGTTGAATGCTCGTTAATGCTTTTCTAGCATCCAACTGAATTTCCGTAATGCACAGCATTCGAGAGCTAATCAAGTAGGTCTTACTATTTCTTAATAACTTATTAGTTACGTGAACTAATCGATTGTTGTATACACCTTGATTGTACGAAATATACACAGAACCATTGCCACTTGCAGTAAAAACACATTCAATTACCAGATCATCACCCTGATAAAAACATTTGTTTGAATGTGCGCTTTGACATTTACCATTGGGGAGGGTGTCATTTGGGCATGCCATGCTGACTTATTGGTTGCAGACAACGGTTGTACATTCGTTCAGTTGCTAACGCCGAAACGGATTTCATTATAGCAAAACTTCGGTGGACTGCTCGTGTAAATACGTACACGTAAGACTGAGGAAACCACGGGACCAACACGAAATACTAGCGGTTGTATTGCACTAGCGGTTCAATCGCAGCTTGTGTAGTCACTAACCTCAACGTGAAAATTATGAAAATTTCATTTTCACTTAACTTTTATTTTAGGAAAAATTTTCATCAAACTTCATTTTCACACAATGAAACCAACATTTCAGATGCAATGTTATATTTTCTTGTGTTCATTTTCCTATTTCATTTACTTAAGCGTGTTCATTCCTTATTTGTGACTTTAACTTTTTTTGAATCTCTTCAGATTATCACTCTAATCCGATTCGCTTATTCCAAAATTATCCGGAACAGATGTCCAAAAATTATCTGGAGTTGCCCTAACTAAAGCAAAATAGAATAATAATATTTTTCATACTTTTAATGTAGCAAATATGTTTTCACTTCAAAGCAAAAGAACTTCAGATATGTTTAGATCAATCCTGTGCGACGTCCGTCGTACGCACAAAGAATTTTCGAGAGGAATGGAAGGGATACTGGATTTCAGTGGATAAGATGTCAATGGAAGTAAGCATAAAAACCCCGATAAAGGTTTTCCAGTTTTCAAAGAGGAGGAGAGTTCATCCCCAATTCCTCCTCACTGCGTACGCCAGTGGTTATTGTGATAAAAATAAGACGTATCGAACGTATACCGTTTTATGAAGTTGAAAACTTCCAGGAAGTTTCGCTCACTGACAGAGAAAAAATGGCTTACCGACATGACATAGCACGATGACAGAAACAAGACGGGGCGTTCCATGAAGAGTTTACAAACAAATTCAATCGAGAAAATAGAAATAGTCAACGAACCATCAAACTATCCTTCGAAAATCCAATCGCCGAGTAACGTCCATTTGTATGATCTTCGATATCTTTCGCCTAAAAAATGCTTTTGTGAATGCTTGCATAAATAGCAATTATAAATACAATTCAAAATATCCCACTAAAAATGCAATCGCAGTCAAATCGGTCAGTTTTCCTTTGCACCCAGTAAAAGGCTGATAATGCTGATAACAAGTTGACATCTGAATGTAGAATCTGAATAGAACTGAGCATGTGGTCAATCACGATCAAGATTAAACATCGACCTGCCATTCCAGTCGTAGAATGCTATCTTTCATTCGCCATCTAATAATACCATCACAAGTTGAATCCGAACAATTCGGTGGAAAAGACCAACACGATACGGATTTACCGCATTCTGAGAGCGTCAACAATTCGTTTATGGAACACAATGATGCCTAAGGTAGTCAGATAATAGCATATCTCACTTCGCTCTGAAGGAAGTAATATGAATATTCAAATCACTATATAATACCTGAAGGAATAGAACAATGCAAAGTGCGAGAAAAGAGCTCGAGAACATATCCGATTAAAAATGGATGAATGTGGTACAGAAATAATCTAGGCTTATATATAGATAATACAATGAACACATGTCGTTTGCTATACGTGCATTCCAACAAATCATTTATTATATCTAATCTCGTCTAGCGGACTTTTAAAAAATGAAAAACTGCTTCTATATGTATTGGAAAGGAAGGATACATCAGAAGAGTAAGCAGTTGGTAATTTTTGCAGCAGAATTTTCATAACTGGATAGTTTATGTTTCATAAAGGTGATGGTCATTTTTTGGTACTTAGCGCCGTCAATTTTTTTTTCAAAGCCAAACAATTCGTAATTGATTTTAGACAAGCACTGAAAGCAAGAAGAATATCTTTATTATATGAATATCATAATGATCACCGTCACTGAACAAATCAACAAGTACAAGAGTATTATTACAATCCATACTGATTATTACTACCATAATAAAGGTTTTTATCAGGAGGTAACAAAGCAACAAAGGCTCGACGGTGATGTACAACAAACTAAGATCACCTAAAGTTGGTTAGTGACAATTGCAACAAAATTTTTGGATGTAACACGTTATCAACATGCACCTGACTTCAAATCATCTATAACAAGAAACTCCGAGACGACAAGTGGACCTGATATTTTCAATGAAATACTCGTTTGCATAAACACGCTTGTGAATTGTTACAATTAGAACATCCGAATAAAACTCAATTTTTTAGTTTTCATGCAGGCAGCATTTTATTGAATGAATTTGACCGTTCATTAACCAGAATTTCAGATAATAACACTTCTGAAAAAGTTAATCACAAGCCATACACCACTACCATCTGAAAGTATCGCACATCAGTTGCTGATAATACGCATCAATCATATGAACAACAACAACAACAACATTAATAACAACAACCATATCAGAGAAAGTAATACCACTGATAATAAGAGTATACGTAGCAATAATAATTACAAATATCATCATTAGAACGCGAACAAATATCTCGTAAACCCGATTACAAAAATTCAATTTCGATGAGCACAGAAATCGGTTGATATCGAAAATTCACAAAAGCGATCCGATACAACAACAGCAAATCACGGGTTTCGAATGTTGTCAGGAGAAAAAAAAGAGTGACAGAAGTAAAGATTTGCAGAGAAAATGGCAAAAATATAGTAAATAACAGATTTTACTATCTATGATCGTAGTTTAACATCAAAACATCAGAAAAAATAGAAACAAAAAATTAAAAGTAAACAATGTTTACTGAACGTACATTGTGTTGCATTCATTCAAGTGCAAGCTATCCCACATCAAATACTCTCTATTCAAAACAAAAACGATTTCAATCCACCCGCATTCAGCTAACCTAATTCTTCTCTATCGAAAAAATTCGCAAAAATTTTAACTTTTTTTACAGATCCAAATCATTACAACAACTTAAAGTAATAGATGAGACTCGTGGCAGTACACATTTACAACAGGAATTTAAAGAAAATAAAAAGCAGCAAAAACGCTGATATCAGTAACATAAATTCGAAATTCAAATGAAAATCCAGATAAGACAACGGAAAATTTTCAGGTAATACAATGAAACACCGAAAGAAAACAGAAAACGCAGCACTAAACACAATAGAACCCACCTGAATAGGCCAAAGAAGGAGAAAAATGATTTAAAAATTATATACATTAATCCTAGGATATCAGTTAGAGCGCATGCGATCAGTAAGATATTCTCCTCGGCAGAAACAAATTACACTAGAAAAATTTTGTAAAATTTAGAAATAAACAGGAAATGAAACAATGTTAGTTGAACGATATTCGAAGCTGGAATTCAGAGAGTATCGCACAGAATGGTGACAGCAAGAAGAACGAAAACAAGACACGAACAACACCTCAAGCTTTCTCCTTCTCTTTATTCGCTTTCTTTGGCTCAACACTCTCTTCACTGTCCTCTTTATCATGCGGACGTTTGCGCTCTTCTAAAATTATTGCTTTGATCACATTCAATAATAATTAATTCACTTTTCAAATGTAACAGCCTTTGCAGTCAGTCAGACAACTCTAGAGAACATAGGTTTGTGGAAAGAAATAGAAAAGTAAACAAATTTAAATTCTAGTTGTTGAATAATCAAACGAAAAAAATAATCCAACTGAGAAATACCAATTTGTTTGAGCGTTTTGCCCTCAGCGAATAATTTTGCATCCTCTTCATTCGTGAACTTCTTGAATTTCGCTCCTTTAAAATCTTTAGTTTGCTCCTGACATTCAACCCAAGTCGCATAAACACCAGGTTTGTGGCCCCGCGCTACTGCGTAATAGACTTTCTCCTGAACATGAAATCTTTCAGATAATCTACATACAATTTTTTTTTCCGGAAGTCGCCTTGTATTTTTGAAATTTCCACCAAAACATGACTGTAGAAATTGCAATCTATAGACTTTCGACATTTTCAACTGAACGTTAGAAAGAAAATAAGTTCCATTGATTGCCAAAATACTTTTGAATCAGCCTTGTCTTTCGAATCATTTTTCTCAGCTGAATCGTGTGACGTCTTCTCTTTTTCTTTGGTGTTGTCTTTAGCACGGTGATGACTGTCGTCTTGCTTTTTATCTTTTCCTTCAGACTTCTTATCATCTTTATTGGTTGAGCTTGCCTCGTCTTTTTCCTTATGCACGTTTGTGTCTTCTCAAATTATTGCCTTTATTATTCACAGATACCTTTTCAAACCGAAAGCAATTCAGAATCTAGTGCCTTTATTGGTCACTTAAGCAATGCAAGAACGACTGTTCACAAATCGAATGCAGTGTACCGATGCATATTCCATTCCAACTTGATTCGGATAATCAGAATGCTAAAATTGTTCGTTAGGTGGTATAATGTCACGTCAACCCGATACGATAATATCACCTACACCCTATCTTTCAGTCGCTCCATATACAAAGCACATCTCGTGACCCATTTCAGAATTCCTAGATTGTAATTGTGAACAGTGCACTCATTCTTTCACCTTTCAAATACGAATATAAGAGGGAGGACGTGGGAACTTGTAGTAAGAACATTCTAACCAGCATGATCTTCTCCACTTGTATATTTTTTAAAATACGCTTTGGCTTCGGTGAGATCTTCGAATTTCTTGTACATTGGCTGTGGATAGTCAGCAATCTGGAATAAAATCGTTTAAATTGAAGGGTACACAACATTGGTTAGAATTTGGAAAGGTTACATGCGGCTTTCTAAATGACTGAAGACGAGAACAAGAACGAGATCAATGCACTCACGTGTTTTTTCACCTCTTCGTAATCCGTA
The DNA here is from genome assembly GCA_035041965.1 of Anisakis pegreffii. NCBI lineage: Eukaryota > Metazoa > Nematoda > Chromadorea > Rhabditida > Anisakidae > Anisakis > Anisakis pegreffii. Next base: position 22,089 of record JAPYMA010002196.1, read on the forward strand.
AATACACCGATCACTTTTCCTCTTGCGACAGCGTAGAACTTCTTTGCTGATTCATCAACTTCCACTGAAGATATTCATAGGACTGTTCACAGATGAACAATGAATGAGTATATATTCATTTAATCGAATGTGATATAAAATGACTTTTCGATAAAGAAAACGAACAAATATTAAATACTTGATATTCGCTCGGGTTGTCGAGCCTTGAAAAATTCTTCAGCCTCTTCCTTATTGGTGAACTTTTTATAAACTGGCTGAGGATAATCGTGTATCTGAATGATGGTGCAAGACGATTAAACAGTTTGCGACTAATCATAATCACTCAATAGTATGTGACATTAGTTGAAAGAACTTCATAACGAAATGAAGAACTGATCAATTTTCGGTGATAAACTGCAAATGATCTCTACAAGAACAACAATAAAGTGTACTAATTCAGATGTTATACCTGTTTCTGAACCTCATTCCAGTCCTCATATACACCCGGCTTACGACCGTGTGCAACTGCGTAAAATTTATCACCCATCCGAAATAATAACTTACTATTCGTTTATTGCTATAGCCTAAAAATGAAATAAACGGTGTCTAAAAACAAAAATGGAACAATACATACACCGCAACAATCGAGTAATCATTCAAGTCCTTCTCAAGTACAATGGAATTTCGAACAATGAGTTATGAAGAGACGGCGATAACTGCACTTCTTATGACTCTTCATGTTAAAAGGTGGTTATATAAGCGAATAAATATACTTCGTTGTTAATGACGCGGTACAAATGAGGATCACTGATTGCAGTTCAAAGCAGTGCTTTCCATGAAGAGGGGGGATTTAAGGATATCAGAGAGGGAGTTAAAGAGATTGGCACAATAATGTTGCTTTATCTCTGGGCGATTCTTCTTGTACCAGCGATAAACTGTTAACAACAAACTTCTTGGCCATTTGATAAATTTTTTGGCTTCCAATTGCTATGTAATAATATATTATTGGAAGGAAGAGAGAATGGCAGTCAGCTATGGGGCCAAAAGGGTGCGAAAGGTTAAGAGAAGGAACACCGGTCTCACCGGAAAGCTCGGTTTAGAACTCATAGGGTCTAAACTAGATCAAAGTATGAATCTGACCATTGATTGTTCTACCCTTACACTCAAGTATGAAATTCATCACCAATATAACTATATTTGAAAGATTAACTTTATATTGTGCAATGAATGAGTTAATGAACCGATTTAATGAACCGTTGAGTTAATGAATAATGAACCAATGAATTAATGAATCGTTCAGAGAATAACCGATTCAAAAAAACTTCACAAATCAATCAATAACAAATATGAAAAACCAATCAAAATTGTGTACATCAATATCGAATTGATCGTAAACTGATCCATTGAGCCGTTATTCATGGTCGAATTCCCACTATGATAATAATGAACTATTGAAGACCTCATCGCGCCATCGGAACAAAAAAAAAACAAGCATCAGCTGAGCGATATGTTTAGGTTTGGAATTGAAACTTAAATTTAGTGATAGTGAAGAAGTGAGCAGCTAAGAGCGGTTGAACTTAAAATAAAGTTTTATTTCGTTATCTACTTGTCATTCGATCCAGAGTATAAGTCGATAGGTGAGATAAACGAGGAAAGAGGAGAATGTTTTCGTTAACTTGCAGATTTCGTAGGAAAGTAAACAGAAATGAAAAGATGCGATCGAATTCAAACAAAGAAAGAAAAAAACGCAACATCTCAGCTAGTCGAGTTGTTATATTACAATGTAACATCAATATTCTTGAAATTCTTATCGATACGATCGATCGCTGCTTCA